>JAABLK010000286.1:0-27606 GCA_012295415.1 Phytophthora chlamydospora
TCCTTCGAGCAGATATCCGCGGCGATATTCAGCATCGCCTTCGAGGAAGCACCTCCGAGCATGGACTTGTCGTTCTCTGTAAGAAGCCGGTAGATCTGGGACAGATCGTTAAAGTGGAGCGCCTTCCGCAGTTTGATCCCTTCTCTCCCAGTAGGCGGCGTCACACCACGGTACATCGCATTGACTGAAGTCGCCGTCAAGTGCGAGCTGAGCAGATAGGCTCGGTTGTAAGCCCCATGCACCGCTGCAGCTCGCGACGGCGTGAAGATCATTTCGTCGTAGACCTCCAACACTTGATCGAACAACGGAATGTGCTGCAAGAAGCCTTGCTCTACGAGTGCGTTGTAGAGGTGACCGAAGGCTCGGAAACGCGATGTCACCATCAGCATTTCGCTTGCCATGTGCGAGTAGTGGAAGTGGTGGGTCAGCATCAAGAATCCCGCCATCAACGGATTCGCGCGGGCCAGATTGTAGGCCCGACTCGACAGTTTGATCTCTTCCGCGCACTGCTTCAATCCATTGTGGATCTCTTTGTCTGCGGTTAGTACCGCGCCCTTCGCCACCGTTGCCTCCATGTTCTTCATCAGCTCCTTCGAGTGCTTGAACGTGAGACTCACGTTGCGTAAAAGACCAAACTTTCCTTGAAGCGCAGCGACAGACTTCAGCCAGCAGATACACGTAAACACAATGGGCACAGTGACCTGACGCGACGTGAAGAACTCGTCCATGGACGCCATGAAAGAGCTCGCCAGCGATGAATCGTCGAATGCTCTACCAGTAGCAAGTTTCGTCGAGAGGATTGTGTTGTACAACAACGGCAACTGCTGCAGCAAGAAGACCACCGCATTCGTCGGGTCTGGGAGCATATACTGCGGCGTGCGTTCCTCCAAGTAGGTCTCTCCAAAGAACCCGTCCCTCATGACAAGCTCAGTGTTTGCCTGCGTCGGGATCACAGACGTGAAGCTGGCCAGCGTGTGCCCCACACTCTTAAAGTCGACGAGGAGCATCCCTGGAACGAACGTGTACGTGCCGCTGTTTTGGAACCGTGTCCAGGTATCTCTGACTGTCCTAGCTATTTTCTTCAAGAAATCCTTGGGCGTGTTTTCCATGGCGACCATGCACACGTCCTCGGCCGTCTTGAGCATCGGGTACCGCAGCTGCAGCCTGGCCGTGAGCGCGTTGGCCGTGTCCATAGCCAGCTTAGCCACCACCGTGGCCTCCACCATAGTTCTTTGCTGCTTCTTGACTTGGTCATAGATGTTAAACACCCCTTCCGCCAGCTCCTCCAGCTCCAGGAAGAAGTAGACAACTTCCAGCCTCAGATCTTCAGCGAAAGCCTCGTTGAAGAGCCTCTCCCTGTCCTCCTGGACATCTCTGGGGGCTGAAACGTCCACCTCGACCAGATGTTCGCCCGGAAAGAAGTCCTCGTCCACCTCCAGAACTGCATAATAGTTCTCGAACCTCCGACTCTGCGTCTCCACGTCCTCCTCTTGCGTCTGGCCCACGCTCTTGAGCGTCTCGTGCCAGCCCCTCAGCAGCCCCAAGAAGTGGCGGTGGCCGGCGTCCCCCGAACCCGCGAAGAAGGCGGCTACGTGCTGCCGCAGAGTGATGGCGCACTGACACGCGGCCAGCGCCTTGGGCAGCTCCGCCAGCAGCTTGGGCGTCAGTACAGTCGCCGGTTCTGCCGCGATCTCCTGCACCACGTCGCCCAGCGTCTCCAGCTCCACGCGCTGGCCCGAGTGGCGACCACGGCCGCGTGCACGATACAGCCAGTCCAGGAAGAAGGCCGTGGCTCGCTTGTAGCGCGCGTACTTGCTCGTCGGGAACGAGGGCATCGCTTGATGGTGGTCAATCTTTCACTGCGTATCCTTTTTGAGCACATTGAAGCTGAAAAAAAGGGTTATAAAACGTAACCCCTATTTAGTTGATATCAGTATTATTTAGGTGGTTTTAGAGACCGACCAAGCAACTGTACCAGAAGAAATGCACGTGTTGCGCTCGACGCATCGACTGCAACACATTGTCTATCCTGTGTGAACTGTCGTAGAAATACTAGAACCACAACATTCCTTGGAGCTTCGTGCATCCATTGGAAAGTGTGAATGAGCCAGTTAAACACTCTGACAACTCTACTCATGTTGGTCGATCTACCTATATCGAAGATACCATTTTGCTGAGTCACGAGACGATTGTAGTGTTCAGCATGAACATATTCAATATGCATAAAATTCCGAGCAATGCCATGCTGGACAGGTATTTCGCAAGCTGAAACTTTAACTCGTTCAACCTCATTTGAGGCTTGCCTGCAGAATAGCCACGTGTTCACTACACAAACATCTTACCGTATGCTACTTTTTGCCAAGCCGTTCGTCCACGTTTTTTTAAACCCCACCACAATGGCCTTCAAGACTGGCTTTGATTTTTTTTTCTCTCGCTGTTCGGTAATACACAACGAGCCTTGGATGTGCTGCCTTCGGTACCGAGGCCAACGCCCGGGTTACCCAATGCTACAAGCTGGGAGGTGACTTCAGCTACTCCAGCTGCAACTCCGGCAACCCGTGCCAGCAAACGGAAATTCACTGGCATGCACGTAAGCATGGAAAGCCAATTCAACTAGTCAAGAATTCGACGAGGTGTCCATCTTTGATCGACAACCCATTTGAATCCTTACAAACACGAATTGTACGCTCCATCTTGGGAGACTTCGTCAGGCAGCCCAGCTTTGCACTCAATCTATGCACTTACTTGGCTAGCAGAACCAAAAGTGGTTGCATGCCCACCAAATCCTGAAGCGTCGTTGTGTATTTCGCAAGTCGCGACTCCCCGCTTGGATAGCAGCATGGATGCTGGTGTGGAAAGCGCCGATAGCCGTGATGGAGCAAAGCGCAAGGGCGTATCACTCGGGCCGCAAGCAAACCAGATCCTGCAGCGTCTGTACGAGCCCAACCTCGGTCCTAGCTCCTCTACTAGCGATGGTGGTCTCCGAAACCCGCTTTCCCCTGCAAAGCGACCTCTTCCCGCCCAGAATGCCGTTCTGAAGCCCAAGTTTCAGTCTCGAATGAAGAAGAACGCAAGCGTTGCGGCCATTCCGAACGATGTCGTTCCTAGAAGTCGAAATGGCGCGGGAATGCTGCCAACTCCGACAGGAAGCGCTTCACTATCAACGTCTTTCAGTGTCATGAGTCTACCGCCTGGCGTGATGCACCCGAGTCTTCACAAGGCCTCGGAGAGGATCCGCAGTCTTCGGGATAAACCTCACGTTTCCAGTACCAGTACAACTACTAGAACACCAACGTTGCCAGCTTCGAGGGAGGAAGATGAAAGCAACCAAAGCGGAGCTGATAGTGGCTCGTACGCTCTGCTCTCTCCAGCCTCAAAAGCTGCGCAACGCAAGGCATTAGCGACGGAATCGTCTTTCACGGCGTCTCTAAACCTCGACCCGCGATACCTCCGTGAGTTCAAGTCGGGTAACTTTCTGTATCTCCGTAAGAAGAAGAACTCGGACCTCGTCATGTACGCGCTGGAGGTCGTGGAGCACTTCGAAGTGGACCGCTCCGACTACTACACGATGAGTATGGAGGGCGTCACGCACTTCACCACGGAGCATTCCGAGTTCTGGTCTCTGGACAAGTGGGAGACCGAGTACTCGCGGTTCATGAAGATGCTGGCCATCCCGTTCTTCCAGAAGTACAAGATGTGGAAGAACTTCAACATGTGGAAGCAGTCCGTGCGGACGTACAAGATGCGCAACGCCAAGAAGGCGCTCAACGAGCGGCTCTTCCTGCTCGCTCCGAGTCTTCAATCCACGCTCTTAGGACTGCGCGCCTTGTGCCTCGACGTCACGAAACTGGAGCTCGTACGCTTCAGTGCCCGCCAAACGTACACATTACGGGATTTCGAGTTAGAGCAGGAAAAGACACGAGCGCAAGTGACTCAACAGCTCGCGGATTTCTCGGCCAAGTCGCTGAAAATGTGCGTCAAAGCTTGCGACGACGTCATCGACGGCTTCCTGGAGGCCAACAAGATCTCGGCCGACCACAAGATGACCTTCATGGAGCGCGCTGCCTTACGTAAGCAGTGCCGTACGCTTACGAACTTCCTGCGCCTTGCCGACTTCCTCACGATCGACGCTACCATTCAACTCACGGTGCACTCTTTCCAGAAATTGTACGCGGTTCTTGCAGTTGGGAAAGCTAAGCTTACAGGTGCAGTAGCCGCAGCAAGCACAGCGTCTCCTGCTACGAATACGAAAGGTGGCCCGCCCCAGGGAACCCCCAAGAATCCTGGGAAACCCGGTCAGGCGAACGCGGCGCCTGCATTCACCGCCATCTTCGCCGTCTCGGTAGAAATGGATGCCGCCACCTCGGCTTTGAACGCGACGCCCAACCACGATTCCTGGAACGGAGCGCTCCAGCGAGCGTTGAAGGAGGCGCTACGCATGGTGGAGACCCCCGCTCGACACCTGGGCCACGAATCGCTCGCCCCGTACACGACCGCCAGCGCAGAAGACGAGGGCAAAGACGTCTGGTCCGTCGAGCAGCTCAACGTGGCGCTCATTCTCAACGAAGACGCCAAGTTCAGTATGCTCACCAACGACATCTTCGTCGCGCTGGACGAAGCGTTCGAGGCCGTGGAGGACTACATGGACGTGTTCGCGCCGTACCACCAGATCTACGCGGAGAACGAGGGCCAAGTGACGCAGCTCATGGAGACGTACGCCAACGCACCGCTCGACTTCTTCTCCGAGTCAGTAGACAAGTACAAGGCGCAGGGTCAGTCGTTCACGGACATCCCGGACGCCGCCACCGTCGGCATCTTCCGCGTCGATTCGTCCGAGTTCAAGAGCAGACTGCTGCCGAACCCGGACAAGTGCATCCTCGGCATCCGCGCGCTCATTCCCAAGCTCATGAAGAAAACCAGCACGGCTCTGCTTGAAACGCTCAACGACTTGTCCCCCGTGGCCTTCTCCACGCCGTCGACGCCCGACGCTTTCGTCAACAAGGTCGTGCACATGACCAAAGTGGGCGCCATGCTGCCGGATCTGCGGACCCGCTACCGTCGAGTGTACGAGATGGGCGTCCTCATGGACAACTACGACTGGCGCGTCCCGGACGACATCAAAGAGGACATTATCCTCATGAAAGAAGGCGTGCTGAGCCTGGAAGGAACCGTCACGCGCTTTGAAGGCGAGATCGACTCGGATACGGCCCGCTTCTCGCAGGTCATTCTGGACAGCATCGCGCCGTTGAACCGCAACGCCAACCTGTTGCTGGAGAAGCTGGACCACCCCAAGCTGTCGACCATCAAGACGCCAATGAGCGAGGCGCTGTCGTACCTCAAAGCGCAGGAAGACACGCTCAATCAGCTCGTGGAGGAGTCCAAGATGCTCGCAATGTTCCAGACGCAGCTCAAGCAATCCGTGAGCGAGTTCAACGAGATCAGCGAAGTGGCAGCGCATTTCGAGCTCAAGATGAAGCTCTGGAGCGGTCTGGATGCGTGGCAGAAGCTCGCCGTCTCCTACTCGGACACCGTGTTCGACGACATCGACGTCGCTGGCATCAACAAGCAAGTGCAGACGTACGTTAAAGTGGCGTACACGGCGCAGAAGCAGCTCCCAGGGAACGAGGCGGCCGACTTGCTGCAACGAGAAGTGGACAAGTTCAAGCTGGTGCTTCCTGTCGTCAGTGATCTGCGCTCTCCGTCGCTCAAGGACCGGCACTGGAAGCAGATCCATTCAGCTCTAGGCTTCCAGATGAAAGGAGAGGGCAGCATGACGCTAGGCGGCTTGATCGAGAGGAACGTCATGAAGCACGGCGAGACCATCAGTGCCGTGGCTGTATCGGCACAGCAGGAATCCGTGCTTGAAGAAATGCTCAAGAAAGTGACGGACGCGTGGGCGACCACCGAGTTCGAAGTCAAGCCGTACAAGGAATCCAAGGACGTGTTCGTCTTAGGCAGCGTCGAGGACGTCACTGCCAAGCTGGACGACTCCATCGTGACTATCAGTACCATCATGGGATCTCGGTTCATCGGTGCTATTCAAGAGGAGGTTGAGGGCTGGCGCAAGAAGCTCGTGACTTTACAGGAAACACTGGATGAATGGCTGCTCGTACAGAAGAACTGGATGTACTTGGAGAACATCTTCTCGGCGCCAGACATTCAGCGCCAGCTCCCGGACGCGTCCAAGATCTTCAGCCACGTGGACGCGTCTTGGAAGACGATCATGCGCCGTACCAACGAGACCCCGCACGTGCTCACGTCCGGTACGTTTCCGGGTATCAAGGAGACGTTGCAGCAGCATAACGCGCATCTTGACAAGATCCAGAAGAACCTGGAGGATTATCTCGAGACCAAGCGCATGGCCTTTCCTCGGTTTTACTTCCTGTCAAACGATGAATTGCTGGAGATTCTAGCGCAGTCCAAGAACCCTCAAGCCGTCCAGCCACATCTTCGGAAGTGCTTCGAGAATCTCGTTAAGCTCGACTTTGGGGACATTCCCGGTAGCGTCGACATGATCGCCATGTACTCGTCCGAGAACGAGCGAGTTCCGCTTGGCAAGAACTTGAAAGCGCGAGGCAACGTCGAGGACTGGTTAAAAGCGCTGGAAGTGAGCATGAAGCAGTCCATCTACAAGCTCATGAAGGCCGGACTTCTGGACTACGACACCAAGCAGAGATCCGTTTGGGTTTGTGATCACCCAGGACAAGTCGTAGCGACCGTGGCGCAGATGACGTGGGCGCGCAGTACCGAAGAAGCTCTTAACAGCGGCAACCCCGTTGAGGAGATGCACACGTGGTTCAAACGCAACTTGTACGAACTGAACGAGCTCATTGTCAAGATCCGTGGAGACCTCAGCTCACTGGAACGTAAGGTCATCGTGGCTTTGGTGACGACCGACGTGCACGCCCGAGACATCGTCGAGAGTCTGTGGACGGAGAAAGTCGATTCCGTGGGGAATTTCATCTGGCAGCAGCAACTGCGCTACTACTGGGACGCCCAGGCCGACGACGTCCTCATCCGCCACTCGGACTCGGTCATTCAGTACGGCTACGAGTACATGGGCGCCACGTCTCGACTGGTGATCACCCCTTTGACTGATCGGTGCTGGATGACTTTAACCGGGGCGTACGGGATGAAGCTCGGCGCAGCTCCGGCTGGTCCCGCTGGGACGGGGAAGACCGAGAGCAGCAAAGACCTGGCCAAGGCCATGGCCATCCAGTGCGTCGTGTTCAACTGCAGCGACCAGATCGACTACAAGATGATGGGCAAGCTCTTCCGCGGCCTCGCACAGGCCGGTAACTGGACGTGCCTGGACGAGTTCAACCGCATTGACATCGAAGTCTTGTCGGTCGTGGCGCAGCAGCTCTTGATCTTGAGAGAAGGACGCATCCAGGGCAAAGAGCACATCAACTTCATGGGCATTGAGATCCTGCTCAAAGATCACCACGTGATCGTGACCATGAACCCGGGCTACGCCGGCCGTACCGAGCTCCCTGACAACTTGAAAGTGTGCTTCCGACCGGTGTCCATGATGGTGCCGGACTACGCGTTGATTGCCGAAATCATGCTGTTCGCCGAGGGCTTCGGCGACGCCCGTACGTTGTCCCGGAAGATGTGCAAGCTCTACATCCTCTGCAGTGAGCAGCTTTCACAGCAGCCCCACTACGACTACGGGTTACGAGCTGTCAAGTCCGTGCTGGTCATGGCTGGCTCGCTCAAGCGTGCCAACCCCGACGTGAACGAGGACGTGACGTTGATTCGCGCTCTGAGGGACAGCAACATCCCCAAGTTCCTGGCCGATGACCTGCCCTTGTTCCACGCTATTGTGCTTGACTTGTTCCCTGGCACCGACATTCCTCCGAACGACTACGGCGAGCTGCAAGCTTCGCTTGAAGAAGAGATCACCAAGGCGGGCCTGCAGAAAGTGCCCACGTACATCACCAAAGTCATTCAGCTCTTTGACATCTTCAACGTGCGCTTTGGTGGGACGCTAGTGGGGCCTACAGGAGCAGGGAAGACGTCGTGTTACCGTACGCTGCAGTCCACCATGACGTCGTTGAGAGCCAAAGGATCCAAGAACCCGGTCTACCAGACCGTGTACGCTCGAGTGCTCAACCCCAAGTGTATCTCCATGGGCGAGCTCTACGGCGAGTTCAACGAAGCCACGCAGGAATGGCACGACGGCTTGGCCTCCACCATCATGCGGGAAGCGGTGGCCGACGAGTCTTCGGACGTGAAATGGACCGTGTTCGACGGCCCCATCGACGCGCTGTGGATTGAGAACATGAACACCGTTCTAGACGACAACATGACGCTGTGTCTGGCCAACGGCGAGCGGATCAAGCTCAAGAACGAGATGAAGATGCTCTTTGAAGTAATGGATCTCGCGGTGGCCTCTCCAGCGACAGTCAGTCGCATCGGCGTCGTGTACATGACCGCAACGGATCTGGGCTGGATGCCGTTCGTGCAAACTTGGATGGAGAAGGAACTGCCGCCGGACTTCCCACCGGAAGGTCTCAAGCGACTCGAGTTCCTCATCACGAGTTACGTGGACAAATGCATCCAGTTCGTGCGCAAGAAGAGCTTCGAGCTGGTCCCGACGGTGGACATGAACCTGGCCACGAGTTTGTGTCGCTTGTTCGCGTGCTTGTTCAGTCCATCGGGCGGCGTCAACTACGCGAGCATGAAGAACGAAGAACTGCTGGAGCTGCTGGACAAGATCTTCGCCTTCTCGCTCTTCTGGTCGGTCGGCGCGACCATGACGTTCGACACCCACGAGCAGTTCGACAACTTCGCCCGTGAATTGATGGCAGAAGCCAAGCTCAGCATCCCGAACGCCGGCCTCGTGTTCGACTACTTCGTCGACGTTGAACAGGCCAAGTTCCGCCCATGGAGCGAGATCGTCCCCAAGTTCCAGTACAATTCCCAAGTGCCGTACTTTAAAATGACCGTGGCGACGCCCGATTCCGTCAGGTTTACGTTCCTGCTGCGCACGTTGACGGCGGCCAAGCGACCAGCGTACGTGACTGGCGTCACCGGCACTGGCAAGACCGTCATCGTCCAGGATCTTCTGCAGGAATTGCAGTCCGGGCCTATCGTAGCGAGCGGTGACGCCAACGGAGAAGGAGGGGAGGCGCCGTCCGCTCCGTCGTCGAATTTCATGACCATCTTCATCAATTTCTCGGCGCAAACCTCGTCTCTAGTCACTCAGTCGACGATCGAGAGCAAGCTCGAGAAGAAGCGCAAGAACCTGCTTGGCCCAGTGGCCGGCAAGCGGATGATCATCTTCGTGGACGACGTCAACTTGCCCGCCGTCGAGGAGTACGGCGCCCAAGCGCCCATCGAGTTGCTGCGCCAGTTTCTCGACTTTGGCGGCTTCTACGACCGCGACAAACTCTTCTGGAAAGACATCGCAGACACCATGCTGCTGGCTGCTGCGGCGCCGGCAGGAGGCGGGCGGTCTCACTGCACGCCGCGCTTTGTACGCCACTTCCACGTCTTGAGCATGTACCCGGCCGGAGAGACGTCTCTGAAGCTCATCTTCGCCTCCATCCTCGGAGGCTTCCTGGACAAGTTCGCGCCGTCCGTCAAGGCCATGAAAGACGGCATCATCTCCAGTATCATCGAGATCTACAACCGCGTGACGCTCGAGCTCCTCCCGACGCCAAACAAGTTCCACTACACGTTCAATCTGCGCGATGTGTCCAAGGTTTTCCAGGGGATTCTCATGGTCACGCCGTCCAAATGCCCCGACGCCGACTCGATGAACCGCCTGTGGGTGCACGAAGCCTCCCGCGTGTTTCAAGATCGACTGATCAACACCCAAGACCAAACGTGGTTCGAGGAGCTCGTGTGCGCTTTGCTGCAGCGCTTCTTCAACTGTAACTGGGCACGCGAGACGCTCTTCCACTCGCCTTGTCCATTAACTTTCGGGGAT
The DNA here is from genome assembly GCA_012295415.1 of Phytophthora chlamydospora. NCBI lineage: Eukaryota > Oomycota > Peronosporomycetes > Peronosporales > Peronosporaceae > Phytophthora > Phytophthora chlamydospora. Next base: position 9,938 of record JAABLK010000286.1, read on the forward strand.
TTCTTCAAGCCTGGCGTGCCGGCGCCGCTGTACGAGTACTGCAACGACGTGGCCAAAGTCACCAAGATCATGGACGACTTCCTGGAGAATTACAACGTGACTTTCGCCAACAAGATGAACCTCGTCTTCTTCCGAGACGCCATCGCGCATTTGTCGCGGCTGGTGCGCATCCTCCGCCAGCCTCGAGGCAACGCCATGCTCATCGGCGTCGGAGGCAGTGGCAAGCAGTCTCTCGCGCGACTCGGAGCGTTCATGGTCGAAGCCAAGTGCGTCCAGATCGAGATCACGCGAGGCTACGGCACCAACGAGTTCCACGAAGACCTCAAGAAGCTCATGATCAGCGCCGGGGTGGGCGGCACCTCCACGGTCTTCCTCTTCACGGACAGCCAGATCGTCGAAGAGAGCTTCTTAGAGGACATCAACAACGTCTTGAACAGCGGCGAAGTGCCGAACCTCTTCCCACAGGACGAGATGGACCGCATCATCGCCGATATGCGCCCGATTGTCAAGGCCATGGAGATCCCGGAGACACGCGACAACTGCGTCTCCACCTTCATCGAGCGCGTTCGGAACTACCTGCACATTGTGCTGGCCATGTCGCCCGTCGGCTCGGCGCTTCGTGTACGGTGTCGAGCCTTCCCGTCGCTGATCAACTGCTGCACTATCGACTGGTACATGAACTGGCCGCGCGAAGCTCTGCAGTCCGTGGCCGACCGACTGCTGGCCGGCGTGCCGTTGCCGTCCGAAGACGTCCGGAAAGCTCTCGTGGACATGTGCTCCATCGTCCACACGACGTCCAACGACTTTGGAGAAGAATTCCTCTCTCAACTGCAGCGATACGTGTACACGACGCCCAAAAGCTACTTGGATCTCATCGGCTTGTACCTCAAGATGCTGCAGGAGAAGCGCGCGGTGCTGCAGACGATCAAGAACCGCATGGAAGTGGGCGTCAAGAAGCTCGAGGAGACCAACAGCATCGTCGACTCGTTGAAGAACGAGTTGATCGAGCTGCAGCCCATTCTCCAGAAGAAGGCGGTGGAGGCGGAAGAGCTGCTCAAGCGCGTGTCGGTGGACCAGAAGGCAGCGGCCGTGGTGCGAGAGCGCGTCTCCCAGGACGAAGCGACCGTCACCAAGCAGGCCGAGGAGGTCTCCGTCGTCCAGGCCGACGCTCAGAAGGACCTGGACGTGGCCATGCCGGCCCTCAACAACGCCATCAAAGCGCTCGATAGTTTATCCAAGAACGACATTACCGAGGTCAAGTCGTTCGCCAAGCCTCCGGAAGCAGTGGAGACGGTCATGAACGCCGTGTGCCTGCTCTTCAACGAGAAGCAGAGCTGGGATGGCGCCAAGAAGGTCCTTGGAGACGTGACTTTCCTGGACAAATTGAAGAACTTCGACAAGGACAACATCCCGGCGGCCACGTTAAAGAAGCTCAGCAAGGCGGTCTCGGAGCCCGGCATGGCCGTCGAAGTCGTCTCCAAGGTGTCCAAGGCCGCCACGTCGCTGTGTATGTGGGTGCACGCCATGGACGTGTACTCCAAAGTGGCGAAAGAGGTCGGTCCGAAGAAGGAAAACCTCGAGCGGATGAACCAGAAACTGGCCGAGGCCAACGCCATCTTGAACCAGAAGCAAGAGGAGCTTCGCGTCGTCAACGAGAACGTGGCCATGCTGGAAAGGCAGTGCAAAGACACCTTGGACGAGAAGGACAAGCTGGCCAACGACGCGGCCGTGACGGAGAAGCGGCTCGGGCGAGCCGAGAAGCTCATCTCGGGCCTGTCGGTGGAAGGCGCGCGCTGGAAAGAGACGGTGGCGTCGCTGTCCGAGTCGATTCTGGCGCTCATCGGCGACACGTTCCTGGCCGCGGCGTGTATTTCGTACTACGGGCCGTTCACGGGAGGCTTCCGCCAGCGAATTGTGGACCAGTGGGTCACTCAGACGCAGGAGCTTCGCATCCCTTGCTCTCCTGGTTACAGCTTATCCACGACACTGGGCAGTCCCGTGGAGATCCGCGAGTGGCAGCTGAATGGCCTGCCGACAGACTCCACGTCGACGGACAACGCCATCCTCGTGACGCGAGGCGAGCGGTGGCCGCTGATGATCGACCCGCAGGGCCAAGCCAACAAGTGGATCAAGAAGACCCTGAGCCAGAAGCTCGAGAGCACCAAGATGACCAACGCCAACCTGCTGCGATCCCTGGAGTCGTGCATTCGGAACGGCAAGGCGCTGCTCATTGAAGACATCGACGAGACGCTGGAGCCGTCGCTGGAGCCCATTCTTCAGAAAGCCGTCTACAAACAAGGCGGGCGGGTGTTGATCCGTCTGGGAGACTCGGACGTGGACTACGACCCAGCATTCAAGCTCTTTCTCACCACCAAGTTGCCGAATCCGCACTACCTTCCAGAGGTCTACATCAAGGTGACCGTCATCAACTTCACCGTCACGATGGACGGCCTGGAGGACCAGCTTCTAGGCGACGTTGTGCGTCACGAACGGCCGGACATCGAGGAGAAGAAGAATCGACTGGTGGTGACCATGGCGCAAGACAAGAAGCAGTTGAAGGAGATCGAAGACCGCATCTTGAAGCAGCTCTCCGAGTCTTCAGGCAACGTGCTAGACGACCAGGACCTCATCGACACGCTGCAGTCCTCGAACGTCACTTCACGGATCATCAAGGAACGTGTACTGGAGTCGGAAAGCACGGAGATCGAGATCAACCGCGCACGAGAGGAGTACCGCTGCGTGGCGACACGAGGGTCCATCATCTACTTCGTCGTGGCCAACCTCGCGCTCATCGACCCCATGTACCAGTACTCGCTGCCGTTCTTCCAGCGCTTGTTCAACATTTGCTTTGACGAAGCGCCCAAGGCCGACTCGCTCCAGAAGCGGCTGATCAGCCTCATTGACTTCCAGACGCGGTACATCTACGTCAATATCTGTCGAGGGCTCTTTGAAGTGCACAAGGTGCTCTTCTCGATGCTCATCTGCTGCAAAATCCTGCTCCACTCCGGTAAAATCTCCCCTCGTGAGTGGTCCTTCTACCTTCGCGGAGCTCCGCCAGGGACCGACCGCTCCATGCAGCAGCCAAACCCACAGCCAAGCCACATCACTGAGGCGCAATGGGACTTGATCTCGGAGCTCGAGACGGTGGCTACCAGCGCTGTAGAAGGGGTGGAAGTGCTCGGGTTCCAAGGTTTGTGTGCGTCTTTAACCAACGTCTGGCCACGATGGCTGGCGTGGCTCCAGGATCCCGAGTTCCTGTCGAGCCCGGGCGCTTGTCCAGGCAGCTACGGCCAGACGCTCAACGCGTTCCAGAAGGTGCTGCTGCTTCGAGGCTTGGCCGAGGAAAAAGTGCCCCAGGCGGTGTTGAACATGATCTCGACTGAAATGGGCTCCGAGTTCGGCCGCAACGCGTCCACGACAATGGAGGAGATCTACAACGACACGGACCGCAAGACGCCGTGCATCTTCGTGCTCTCGGCCGGCGCCGATCCCACGGGAATGCTGCTTCGATTCGCCAAGGAGATGTCCTTCATCGACCGTCTGCACCTCATCTCGCTCGGCCAAGGCCAAGGGCCTCGCGCCGAGAAGCTGATTGAAAGCAGCCAAGGCGTGGGCGACTGGGTTTTGCTGCAGAACTGCCACCTGGCCAAGTCCTGGATGCCCAAACTGGAGAAACTGGTCGAAGACATGGGCCAGCGCACGGAGGAGCAGTGTCTGCCCACGTTCCGCCTCTTCCTCACGAGCTTCCCGGCCGCATACTTCCCCGTGACGGTGCTGCAGAACGGCATCAAGCTCACGAATGAGCCTCCGAAGGGGATCCGAGCGAATCTGCTCCGCTCTTTCAACACGTTACTATCCGAAGACGTGCTCGAGAGCTTCCGCTTCCTCGGAGCTTTCGACACTGGCGAGCCAAAGGACCACGTGTGGAAATCCCTGCTTTGTGCGCTTACGTTCTTCCACTCCATCGTCCAGGAACGCCGCAAGTTCGGCGCTCTGGGGTGGAACATCAAGTACGAGTTCAACGACACGGACCTGGAGACGTCGCTCGCCAGTCTACGCAAGTTCCTGGAGGAGCAGCCCATTATCCCGTGGGACGCGCTGCGGTACGTGACCGGCCAGATCAACTACGGCGGCCGCGTGACCGACGACTGGGACCGGCGCTGCCTCACCAGCATCCTCAGCAACTTCTACACGCCCGACGTGCTCACCTCAGGCCACTCGTACTCGAGTTCAGGCGTTTACCACGTGCCGACGGAGCTCTCGCATGCGAGTATTCAGGCGTATCTGAGCGCTCTGCCGGCCTTCGACAACCCCGAGCTCTTCGGCATGCACGAGAACGCCAACGTCACGTATGAACGGAACGAAAGCGCCAATATGATGCAGCTCATCCTGAGTCTAGAGCCTCGCGACGGCGGCGGCGGCGGAGGCAAGTCCAACGACCAGCGCGTGCTGGACTTGGCCATCTCCATCCAGGAAAACCTGCCGGCCGATCTCGACGTGGAAGAAGCTGGCCCCACGACGTTCAAGACCCGAGAAGTGGCCGGCACCGTCGTCATGGACTCGCTCGCCACCGTCTTGGGCCAGGAAGTCATCAAGTTCAACACGCTCTTGCGGCGCATGCGCTCGTCCTTGAGAGACATCCAGAAGGCCATCAACGGGCTCATCGTCATGTCCTCCGAGCTGGACAACATGTACATGGCCTTCTTGAACGGAAAAGTGCCGCAGCTCTGGGCGTCGGTAAGCTTTGCGTCGCTCAAGCCGCTGGCGTCCTGGGTGCGCGACTTGCTGGAGCGTGTGGCCTTCTTCCGGCAGTGGCTCATCCACGGCGAGCCCGTGGTGTTCCAGCTCAACGTCTTCTTCTTCCCTCAAGGCTTCATGACTGGCACACTGCAGAACTTCGCGCGGAAGTACCAGGCCGCCATCGACTCGCTCGCCTTCACCTTCACCGTCATGGACGTCGACAACGCGCAGCAACTCACCGAGAGTCCAACCGATGGCATCTACGTCGACGGGCTCTGGTTGCAAGGCGGCAAGTGGTCTCCATCGAGGCGACTGCTGCAAGACGCCAAGGCCGGCGAGATGTTCTCGGCCATGTCCATCGTGCACTTCCTGCCGGCCTCGTCCGCTGTCGCCTGCAACCCGACACTCAGCGCCGGCACCATGATGTATCCGTGCCCGGTCTACAAGACGTCGGTGCGGCAAGGCACGCTTTCCACCACCGGCATCTCCACCAACTTCGTGATCGCCGTGCAGCTCCCCAGCGACAAGCCACCCAACTACTGGGTCATGATGGGCGCGGCCTTCTTGCTCAACCTCGACAACTAGCACAGGAAGGCCGAAGCCGACTAGGTTATGTAAAAACAACGTTTGCATTATGTCTCCTTCTTCTCGTGTCGTTTAACTGGGAGTCCAACTTGACAGACGCCCTGTACACTAGGCCCACGGCGGCCTGAGGCCTCACCAAGCCTCGCTGCTCTCTACTCCACCTCCTCCACCTCCTCTTCCTCGCTCTCTTCGTCTCGACTTGTCCTCCATTTTCCTGTGATACACTACTACTTCCCGTCGTTCTCCAAAAAGGTGCCATGTCTCTCCTCGTCCTCGAAGCTGCGTCGTCCGCACGCTTTTGCCTGTCGGTCGTCGCGTGTCGTGCTTTGAAACGACCGTCTGCGCCGGATAACTCCGTCGACGGCGTGCGGATGGACGACCTTCACGTCACGGTCGCGCTAATACGAGTCCATGGAGATGGTGGACGCTCGGGAGCCCGCGGGCATGAACATGCTGTCGCGCATGCTGGGCGTGAGCGTCGAGATGCTCTCCCTGGAGCCGACGCTGTAGGACCGGTCCACGCGCTTGCTCTTGCGCTTGTAGACGCACGTGTCCTTATCTATCCGGATGCCCCACTGGAACTCGTCGGCCTTGGTGACCACGTCCAGGAACTCATTAAGTTTGGCAATGCGGTCGATGATGAGCTGGTCCGAGAAGAAGCCCGTGAGGCTCTGGGTCTGCAGCTCCGGGATCTCGTGCTCGCTGTTGGGGTTCTTGGCCTTGAGCGTGGCCGCCAGGTTCCTACAAAATCAACCAGTTTCCCGTCAGCATCGTTTGCCCATCATCTTTGCCAACCCGTCCATAGGCGTAATTAAATCTGCCAGCCCTCGAACAAAAATAACAAATACTCACAGGAACGTGCTGTACCGGTGCCAGAGCACGAGCGTGCCCCGAATGTCTGTCTCGATCTGCAGCTTGTACTCGACGTACTGGCGGCCCTGCTTGGTCTTGATGCGGCTGTCCACCACCTTGGCCGTCAGCAGCGAGATCTCTCTCATCTGGTCAATCTTGGTCTGGTAGCTGTCCAGCGTCTGCCGCAGCTGCACGTGCTCACGCCGCAGGTCCACGCTGGCGTTCTGCAGCGCCATATTGAGGATGGACGCGCGCAGCTTCTCGTTCTCCTGCTCGAGCTGCCGCTTCTTGGCCGCGGCCTCGGCCAGCTGCGTCTCGTACTGACGCGCCGCCTCCTCCGCCTTGGCCACCTTGTCCTGCGCGTCCGACAGCACACGCTCCGTCCGCTTCGTGGGGGTGCCCATGACTGGTAAACTTTATATGGATGAGGTGCAGTAAGGGGGGAAAGCGCCGACGCCTGCCTGGAGGGGAGCGAGGGGAGACTTGGAGACTAGAAGCGCCGCTGTGCCTGGGACCTCCGTCTGATGCGAGACAACGAAGGCCTAATGCTGCCTGATGGTGCCGACGTTCAGTTTCGGTTTGGCTGCTGGGTCACTGATTGGCTGGGTGGGCCTCTGCCCGCAGAGAAGCATTAACAATGAAGAAACAATTTATACACTGGGGAAAATGATGTCTCATCTCTAACCTACGAGCATTTGGGCTTGTTTGGGACCCTGCAAGATTTAATTTACTTCCCAAATTTAATTGAAAGGCGATTGTCAAGACTTTGCTAAATCGTCGCGATTTGCACTAAATTCGAGCGGCAGAGGCCGGCGATGGAGAGCATGAGGGAGGACCCGGCAGGGCGAGAGTAATACGGGCTGGTCTTGGCGCTAGTGGCGCGAATTAGTGCGGGGGCATGTCGCCATTGCACGTGTAGGTGCCATGGGGGCTTTCCTCGACGTTGGGCATGTTCATCCCTGGTATTTTACACGACGCCAATCGGTCGTCGCGTTGTGTGGACTTCGAGGAGTGGTCTTGCGTACGTGGCAGGGTTGTCAAACTGGCGGCGAATAGCTTGCCGCAGCGGCAACACAATAGCATGTAGTCGTTTGCTTCATGCATTGGTCGCTAGCTAACTCGGAGGTGACTGGTACTTGAGTTAGAACGTCGATCAAACTACGACCAGACCAGCTCGCAGTCTGGACCGAGGCAAATCAACCGTATGGTTGTGGTGGCGCGAACGGATTTCGCGTCGACGCTCGGCAGGCGAAAGAAGGGGTCCGCAATCGCACGATCTCCGGCTGTGGGGCTCGCACAAAGTTGACTCAAAGCGCGCTCGGGCTTGCAATGGCGCCTTCACACCGAGCACCCCGACAATACGGTCGTGTCAATCCAGTATTGTCTGTTGTAATTTGTAAATGGCTACACAACTATCATATACACCCTACCATGAACGCACTTGATAAGTTAAATTCCAATATAGCTTACAAAGCAATACATAATAGTCCATAGTAGTCCCTCCTCCGTAGTAAACACATCCAACTTTCGACCAGCATTCTGACCGCCGGATTGCTTTTGATTATGATCGAAATGGAGCGCCGGCGCACCGCCTCCGGGACTCCTCCGCACTCTCCAGACGCAGAGCTAGACCTGCTGCTAGACCAAGAGGACTTGGACGACGCCGCCTTCGACCGCCTGCTAGCGGCGCGCACGTCCCGCAAGCCCAAGATGCGTTTGCTTCACAAACCGCAGAAGGCCGCGGCGCTCAAGATGCTGGCCAAGGCGCGTCGCAGCGGCTTCAGACTGCTGCTGCAGCTTCTGAGTGCCTGGGTACTGTTCTTCCTACTGTGGATACGCTGGCCCATTTACCAGCGCGAGCTGTTTTCGGCTCTAGAGACGCAGTTAGGCGACAAGTTCGAGGTGGAGCCGCTGGTCGTCACTTTCGCCTTTGTGGCTCCATTTCTCCTCGCCGGAGCCATTTTCTACTGGAAACAGAAGACTATTGGGTCACTAACCAAGTGGGGCCAGCAACTCAAGGTCGTGCAATGGCTCAACGCTCACCCGGGGGTGGGTAGGTACTTCGGCTTCGATGCAGTGGACGTGGTGCTGGTTGGCGGCTTCTTGCTGCTGCAACTTAACCTCGTGGTGGGCAAGTTGCTGATCGACAAGGAGAGCGGCAAGCTGGCCAAGTCGGGCTATCTGGACCGGACAGCCCGGGCTTTCGGCATGAACGGTCTGTATGCCATGGTGCTTTCAGTCGTACTCGTGGCGAGACAGTCGTTTCTGCACAAGCTCTTCGGCTTGTCCGGCGAGCGGGCTGCTCGATACCATGTTCTAACGGGCCAGTTTGGAGTCATCATGCTTTCGCTGCACGGATTGCTGTACGTGCTGGTCTGGTACATGCAGGGCAAGGTGGAGAAGATGCTGTTGCCGTGTCTGGACGAAAGCTGCACGCCGAAACAACGGTACGGGACGACCCGCAACTTCTTCGGCGCCGTGGCGTTGGTGCCGCTTCTGATTGTCGTGGCGTCATCGTTGGAGTGGGTAAGGCGACGATTTTTCCGCAGATTCATCGTGCTGCACGGCTTCAGCGCCGTGTTCGTGTTCTTCACTGCGCTGCACTACTACGCCGCGTCGTTTTGGTTGGTGCCAGCGATTGTGGTGTATGGAATCTACCGCACCGTGTCGGCCTTCGGACGTGGGAAAGCGAGCGTCTTGTCAGCGACTGCGTTGAGCAACCACGTGTTCCAGTTGGAGCTGCGACGCTCGACTACGAGTGGCTCGGACTTCTTGCCGGGGCAGTACGTGTACATCAAGGTGGACGCTATCGGGAACGAATGGCATCCGTTTACTATCAGCTCAAGTCCGCTACGCAACCGTCACTCCTTCGTCCTGGACGCCAAAGTGCAGGGGCCATTCACGTTGCAAGTGCTGAATTTGATGCGGTTGCAGCAGCTTCAAACCGTTCATGTGGACGGATATTACGGCTCGGAGATCAAGCTGGCCCCGCATATGGTGTTTGTGGCAGGAGGCAGCGGCATGACCCCGTTCTTGAGTGTACTAGACCACCTCAAGGCGCTTGCTGATGCAGGAGATCGAGACGATCTGTCGGTGGACGAATCGGAGCTGCCTCGCACACTGTGGATTGTCTGGACTTGCCGTGATTTGGAACTGCTGGAGGCTCACGCGGAGCTGCTGGATGCGGTGAACCGCTCTTCGCGATGGAAGTGCAAGGTGTGGCTCCACCTCACCCATGCTGGGAGCAACGGCAGTGGCTACGATGGTGAAGATGAGGACACCCAAACGGAGCCAGATGACCTGTCCGAGGAAAGCTCACCGCGGCGCGTCCAGCGATTCTATCCAACGTCGCTGGAGCGTCATGCCTTCTCGGGTCACAGCTACATGCTTGGGCTGCCTCTGTTTGTCGGGACGGCGCTAGGATGTGTGCTGCTAATGCTGTGGGTGTTCCAACTGGAAGAATTCACGTCCAAGTCATTCATGAGACGCTCTCTGCTGTTGAGTGGCGGTGCACTGGGTGCTGTGCTCGGCGCAAGTATCGTGCTGTATGCACTGCAGCGTTGGAATGCCCGTAAGAACGGTGAAGGCCGCGATGGGGCCATGGGTGTCGCGATGGGGGAGATGGAAGTCGCGGGGCTGGATGTTTCTAGCCCTGCGCCGCCTGCAACCCCGCGCTCAGTGCCCACGCCGGCACAGTCGCTGCTCGCGCGCAGCTTTTTGATCGAGAAGGAGCGTCCGGACCTGGGTGGTCGTCTGCGTGACGTGCACAGCGAAATCCGCGAGAACTACGGCTTGAAAGCCGACGTGGCCTTGCTCGTGAGTGGACCGGCAGATCTTCAGGCGGATGCTCTCCTACACGGGCGTGAGCTTCAGGCGCCAGCATTCCGGCTGCATCAGAAGTCCTTCCTGTTGTGAGTTTCACTACGCGTGCTACTGCAGAAGTTTTGCCCGAACGAGGATTCATCATACGCATTTTGCGTCCTTTTATTGTATGAAAGCTCCACCAAGCTTCCTATCGTTTTACAGTTCATGCGTTTAAGACTCGACTTGATGCTGGCACTATGGGGTACCAGTATTTTCATCATCTTCATCGACGCTCGTGCGCCAAAGGAACGAACGGTAATGCCTCCGGATGCGGTTCAGTGAATTGAATGGGCACTCGAAGCAGCTCATTCATTGACCCCACCACGGCGTATTCATGACGCTTTATCCGTACATGTAACGTTGCTCCTCACCGGGGTGCGAACTTTGGCAACCCAAGCAATGATAATTTTCCTGCTGTTGGCGCGTTCATGGGATGGGACTCCAAGTCGCTTTCCACTGCGCTGCTGTATGCGTTTGCCACANACTAGACCACCTCAAGGCGCTTGCTGATGCAGGAGATCGAGACGATCTGTCGGTGGACGAATCGGAGCTGCCTCGCACACTGTGGATTGTCTGGACTTGCCGTGATTTGGAACTGCTGGAGGCTCACGCGGAGCTGCTGGATGCGGTGAACCGCTCTTCGCGATGGAAGTGCAAGGTGTGGCTCCACCTCACCCATGCTGGGAGCAACGGCAGTGGCTACGATGGTGAAGATGAGGACACCCAAACGGAGCCAGATGACCTGTCCGAGGAAAGCTCACCGCGGCGCGTCCAGCGATTCTATCCAACGTCGCTGGAGCGTCATGCCTTCTCGGGTCACAGCTACATGCTTGGGCTGCCTCTGTTTGTCGGGACGGCGCTAGGATGTGTGCTGCTAATGCTGTGGGTGTTCCAACTGGAAGAATTCACGTCCAAGTCATTCATGAGACGCTCTCTGCTGTTGAGTGGCGGTGCACTGGGTGCTGTGCTCGGCGCAAGTATCGTGCTGTATGCACTGCAGCGTTGGAATGCATCAGAAGTCCTTCCTGTTGTGAGTTTCACTACGCGTGCTACTGCAGAAGTTTTGCCCGAACGAGGATTCATCATACGCATTTTGCGTCCTTTTATTGTATGAAAGCTCCACCAAGCTTCCTATCGTTTTACAGTTCATGCGTTTAAGACTCGACTTGATGCTGGCACTATGGGGTACCAGTATTTTCATCATCTTCATCGACGCTCGTGCGCCAAAGGAACGAACGGTAATGCCTCCGGATGCGGTTCAGTGAATTGAATGGGCACTCGAAGCAGCTCATTCATTGACCCCACCACGGCGTATTCATGACGCTTTATCCGTACATGTAACGTTGCTCCTCACCGGGGTGCGAACTTTGGCAACCCAAGCAATGATAATTTTCCTGCTGTTGGCGCGTTCATGGGATGGGACTCCAAGTCGCTTTCCACTGCGCTGCTGTATGCGTTTGCCACAGTTTGCATAGAGACTGGTGATGCCCCATCCTATTGTGAAATCTCGATTGGCGTTCCGCGCTCCTGGGCATTGCTGCTGTGGTGGAGTCAGTCTTCATTCCGCCAACCCAAGCACAACACACTAACCAAGTTACTGTACCAGCTCGCACAATGAACTTCAAGACGTGCCTCGCCGTTGTCCTCGCCGCCGTTGTTGCCACCTCCGTCAGCGCCCAGGGCCCTTACTACTGCCCGGCTGAGGAGGAAACGGGATGCGCTCACCTCTACTCCGAGGCAAACCTTGCCGTGAGCCGTGACTGCCGTGACGACCAACCGCCATCCGCTACCATCGACATTGTTGCTTTCAAGGCCTGCTGCAAGACCAAGTGCGGCAAGTAAGCGAGTTCTCAACCCCGCAAATCTGGCCCGTTCAAGTTCTGAAGCGTAGTATTCTGTCCTACTCGAGTACAGAAGCTTCTGGCAGAAGTAAGCTTAGCAACGAACGCATGACGATGGATAAGGCTGTAATACAAGAGATCCGTTATTTGTTTCGCTCGACTTCGCCTGTTTTGTCTTTGCTATCCGGAACGGAGCACTTTATGAGCCAGCGTTGAGGTTGTCTGATGTCAAAATCCTGAGCAGCATTTGTCAGCCACGGGAGTTGTTGACGAACACGATTACCGGTACATCCTAGCTGAAAGCTAAATGTTGCCCATCAAGTATATGCACATTGCCACAACACCCGTATTCGCCGAATCATGGGCAATTGCTAAACGTCAACTATCATAGCGGCCCGAAGAAGACAACGGAGAAGTGATTTGTTTAGATTCTTGCTTATCGAGATAATGCTGACGAGAAACATTTTTCTGGGGCTTATTTTTTTTATCGTCGCGAGTTCAGCGATACGCTTTGGATGTTTAGCGGAGCAACGGTGCATCAGCTATACCTTTTACTGTAGTATACCGGGTAATGTAACCAAAACTGGTGGTCTGGTGGGTGCATGAAAGTCGATCGAACGATCAACGAGACCAATGGTTGGCTTTCGTTAGTTCTGCTTTTGTCGACTCAATTCTGGTGATAGCAATACACCCTCTGCATCCCACAGTCATTGCAATCGTCCAAGCAATTCAAAAGCTGAAACGGCGCCTTGAGCAAACAGCTAACACTCTTCAGGGGAACCATTTTCTGTCGCAGCACAACTGCTGGATCTTCAAAAGGCGTAGTCGCCCCTCATCCCGCATATGGACTGATGAGACCGTGGCCGCACAGTGGTGCAAGCAGAAGTCAGCATCGAAAGGAAAGCACCTCTTCATTTAGCTGATCCCGTCCTCGGACTTTAGCAGGGAAGGCCGCAGCCTCCAGGTGTTTCCGACGAAGCCAACGCTGGCACGAAGCGAGCGCTCCGACACCTTCGTCCCCCCACACGTTCGTGGCGCCCCCACGATTTTCGGTGCTACATGCACATGCAGCGGTGTGTGGCTGCTCGCGTCGCACAGCCGGATGGCGAGTCCAAGCTGGCGTTGAGATCAACGCCAGCAACGTTGATCGCTGTTACCAGCGCCCATCGGTCAGATGGATACATTTTGGTCTGAACCTTTATCAAGTCAGCTGCAAAACTGCGGATGCCGCATCTGTATGCAGTGAGTGCTCGAACGCGATTTGTTGCTCGTGCTGTGGCCGTCCGTCGTTGTCATCCTCCGTTGTCCTCTCGGTGCGAAACATGGCGTCGTGCGCTGCAGTTTGCGCCGCAGCGTGCCTTTCTCCAGGAAATGTTTCTTCGCTCGGCGCTACTGACAGATACCGTGCCACAGTGAGTTTAGATCGAGAAGGCTCCCGACTAGATTTTAGTTCCCGGAGGTGCCGCGCAAGATCTGCAGTTCTCAAGGATATGAAGACGGGCATGGAAGGTCTCTCCGCAACAAGCTTGCGCTGTCTCTGCGATTGGCGTCGTCGATAGAAGCGAAATATGATAGTGCACTATTGAACATTTCCTGGTTTTCGTTGGAGAACCGAAAAGACAAGTTCATATCCTCTATCATTTTCCACGTGTACTTGTGGCGAACGCGAAAGGCTGCCAACTAGTCCGTAGTCCAACCCACCATTCTCCAGCGCAGTCAGCGCTCTCCAAAAGCAGGCACCAACAAGCCATTTTGCTGCAGTCGTCGTGTTGCCACCCTCCCCCTCCTGTTATTGTCAATTCGCCCAAATCAGGTGTCGTCTGGTCCGGCTTTGTGATTGGACCGCGCGGCCGTTACTCGGGCCGAGGAAAGGAGGGAGAGTCGCTCGAGTCAGCCCTCCTTCGACTGCACGACCAGACTGCTTTCCAGGCCCCCACCCCAGTCCGCGAAGAACTACCTCGGAGACCATGGCGGAAGACGCAGGCATGCTGGACAACGGCGCCATGGTGTGGGTGCCCCACGACGCGCAGGTATGGAAGAAGGCCGTGGTGGTGCGTCGCCTGGACGGCCAGCGCGCCGAGGTGCGGCTGCAGCCCAACGACGACGGCGAGTGGGACAAGGACGACGGCCTGGAGCAGACCGTCAACATCCGGGACATCGCTCGCATGGCCGGCGAGGTCTCGGACGAAGCCATGCCCATCTGCAACGTGTTCGACGCGGACGGCGCCGACGACATGTGCACACTGAACCACCTGCACGAGCCGGCGGTGCTCAAGAACCTGGAGCTGCGCTTCGCCAAGCAGATGCCTTACACGTACACTGGTGCTATCTGTATCGCCGTGAACCCGTACCAATGGCTGGATCTGTACGGCCGCGAGTTGTACCAGCAGTACCTGGAGCAGCCTCGCGACAACCTGGCGCCCCACCCGTTCGCCCTCTCGGCCACGGCTTACCTCGACATGAAGCGTACGCAGGTGGACCAGAGTATCCTGGTCAGTGGCGAGTCTGGCGCTGGTAAGACCGAGACGGTCAAGATCATGATGAACCACCTGGCCTCCATCTCTGGCGGAGGAGCTCATGGCACGAAGGTTATTGAGCAGGTGCTCAGGTCCAACCCGCTGCTCGAGTCCTTCGGTAACGCCAAGACCAAGCGCAACGACAATTCCAGTCGCTTCGGCAAGTTCGCGCAGCTCCAGTTCGACAAGATGGGCTCGCTCGTGGGCTGTCTGTGCGAGACGTACCTGCTCGAGAAGAGCCGCGTGGTCGGCCAGACGGAAGGCGAACGCAACTACCACATCTTCTACCAGATCTTCTGCCTCGCAGAAGAGCGTAAGGCCGAGCTCAAGCTCCACGGAGACGTCACGAGCTACAAGTACGTGACGGAAGGCGCGGACGCCGAGCTCACGGGCATCGACGACGTGCAGTGCCTGAAGGAGACGCAGGACGCGCTCGACATCATCGGCATCTCCACGGACGAGCAGAACGCCATCTTCGAGATCGTCGCGGCCATCCTGAACCTCGGAGAGGTCGAGTTCGAGCAGAACGGCAACGACAGCGAGAAGTGCCACGTGAGCAACGAGGCCATCGTGGACAACGTCGGCGCCCTGCTGCGTACCGAGAGCGCGGCGCTGCACTCGACGCTGCTGGAGCGGTCCATCACGGCCGGCTCCGAGTCGTACACGATCCCGCTCAACGCCGAGCAGGCGTCGGACCTGCGCGACGCGCTGGCCAAGGGCATGTACACGCAGCTGTTCGACTGGCTGGTGCACCGCATCAACAAGGCCATCTGCTCTACCAACAACGTGCAGACCCACATCGGCCTGCTGGACATCTTCGGCTTCGAGAGCTTCGACCAGAACGGCTTCGAGCAGCTGTGCATCAACTACGCCAACGAGAAGCTGCAGCAGAAGTTCAACAGCGACGTGTTCAAGGACGTGCAGCAGGAGTACGTGGATGAAGGCATCCCGCTCACGCTCGTGACGTTCGAGGACAACCAGCCCATCCTGGACCTGATCGAGGGCCGCATGGGCATCGTCAGCATGCTGAACGAGGAGGTGCTGCGCCCCCAGGCCACGGACAGCACGTTTGTGAGCAAAGTGCTGGACGCCTGCAGCGACCACCCGAGCATCGAGAAGAACCGCATCAACCCGCTCGAGTTCACCATCCACCACTACGCGGGCGACGTGACGTACAACGGCACGGGCTTCCTGGAGAAGAACAAGGACACGCTGCCCACGGACATGGTGCAGCTGCTCTCGGGCAGCCACAACGACGTCATCTCGGGCATCTTCACGCCCACGCAGAAGGGCAAGCGCAACAGCCGCGGCAAGCACGGCAAGGAGGGCCGGCAGAAGGGCTTCCTGGTGGGCAACACGATCGCCGGCGCCTTCCGCAAGCAGCTGTCAGAGCTCATGGAGACCATCAACAAGACGTCGTCGCAGTACGTGCGCTGCATCAAGCCCAACGCCAACAAGAGCGCCGTCGAGTTCGACCGGCTCA
This sequence comes from Phytophthora chlamydospora, assembly GCA_012295415.1. Classification (NCBI taxonomy): domain Eukaryota; phylum Oomycota; class Peronosporomycetes; order Peronosporales; family Peronosporaceae; genus Phytophthora; species Phytophthora chlamydospora. The sequence goes on from JAABLK010000286.1 coordinate 25,819, forward strand.
TGATCGTGGAGCAGCTCCGTTGCGCCGGTGTGATCGCCGCCATCCGCATCAGCCGCGCGGCCTTCCCGAACCGACTGCCGCTGGTTGAGTTCCAGCAGCGCTTCCAGATCATCTGCCCGTCGGCGTTGCGCGAAGCGGAGCCTTCCGAGATGGTGGCTGGGCTGCTGAAGGAGCTCATCCCCGACATGGCCACGACCATGCAGAACACCAAGTTCGCGGTGGGTAAGACCAAGGTTTACTTCAGTTCGGGGCTGCTGCAGAGGCTGGAAGACCGGCGCAACGTGATCCTGAAGGACCACGCCATCTTGATTCAGAAGACAATGCACGGATACGTGCACCGCAAGCGCTTCCAGCGTCAGCGCGCCGCCGTGGTGGAGATCCAGGCCGTTACCCGTGGTGGGCTGCAGGCCAAGCGCTACCGGACGCTGCGTGCTGGTGTTATTAAGCTGCAGTCTCTGGCGCGCGGCCGCAAGCAGCGCTTCCTGTTTGCTCTGCTCGTTGAGCGCGTGAGGAAGGAGCGGGAGATCGCGCTCGAGCAGGAGCGTCTGCGCCAGATTGCCGAGCAAGAGGAGGAGGAGCGTCTGCGCCAGAAGGAGATGGACGAGGAGCGCGATCACAGCGACCCCCAGCCGGTACGTGTTTGTTGTATAACTTTTGACAGGTTTTCTTGTGGCAATACTAAGGAGATTTGTTGTGATAGGAGCCTGTGGAAGATGATTGGAGTGACGCCAGCGATAAGGAGGAGGAAGTGGAGGTCGAGGAAGGCTCAGCTGGCCCCGTGTCCCCACGTACGCTTCGTGCTCTTACGGAAGCGGCCTCCAAGGTTGCTGAGGCCGAGTCGGCGGCGCGGGACGCCAAGTCCGCGGCTGAGGCTGCGCTGGAGCTGAACCGCGAGCTGGTGGCTCAAAACGACCGCCTGCGCTCGACGCTGTCGTCCAACGTGGCCGAGTACGCCGACGCCGAGCTCCTCCGCGAGAACGAGCGCCTGAAGCAGCAGGTGCTGCAGCTCCAGACGAAGCTGGTGCGCTCGCAGGAGGTGTCTCTGATCTCGGCCAAGGTGGTGGACAGCCGGATCACGTACCGTGAAGGCCGGCAGTTCGTCGAGTACAAGCTGCAGATCGAGACGAACACGCGCGGCACGCTGTACGTGTGGCACCGCTACAGCACGTTCCGCAACTTGGCGGCCACGCTGCAGACCAAGAACGGCTACAAGCGCAAGGAGATCCCCGAGCTGCCGAACAAGCAGCTCTTCGGCAACTTCTCGGAGAAGATCATCCAGGACCGCGTGGCCAAGCTGAACCAGTTCTTGGAGGCGGCCACCAACGCCGAGTACCTCCAGTGGGGCATTCGTGTGGACCAGGACACGTGCGTGTACAAGCGCCGCGTCAAGAACGCGGCGCGCGAGAGCATCTCGACCGCCAGCACGCACTCGTCGTCCCCGCGCTCGTCGTCAAGGCTGTCGATGAAGTCGTTCAGCTTCCGTCGCGGCAGCACGGCTGGGAATTAGACGGCCAAAGGTGTAAGTGTATCGTGCCAAAGCGCGAATGGACGAAGAAAGAGCGCAGCAATTGGTTGATCCCTTGTCTGTGCGTGCCGGCATCAACGCCGACCCGACGGACGGCCCGACTAGCGAGTCAAGGAACGGTATGGCGTATGATCCTCGCCGCTTACAGCGTTGAAGCTAACCAAGAACAGCGAGCAAGGCAAGTTAGATGGAAGTTCTGTTTTAATGCTTTTATTTCTCTTCGAACGAGTGCTCCGTGCTGCGTGGCTTGCCTTGGGTTGACG
>JAABLK010000287.1:7519-36278 GCA_012295415.1 Phytophthora chlamydospora
GGAAAGCACGCATACAACGGCACTTGCTACTGTGCGCAATGAGCTCAAGATGCGGCATTTCGAGGTACCGATTTGGTTTGAGTAGCAGTATCTTCCTGTGGTCCTAATACTGAATTCTGAATCCAGATGAGCCAGCTCAAGTTGTCACTGGAAGAGAAGGCTGCAAGTGCTCGGAATGCAAGACTAGAGATCGAAATGCTCACGCAGAAAGTAAGTGTTGAAGCTTGATGGACTTTGAGCGTCGTGGCTGACGCTTTGGTTCTTAGGTGGAGGCTCACAAAGAGGAGTTTGCTCGACTGGAGACAACGTCGACAACTCGGATCACCCAGCTAGAAGCTGCCCTCGACGTGGAAGTAAGTCTAGTCGCGCAAAGTACTCGACGAAGTCTGCTCCTCTTTAACGTCACTTGTGATTTTGCGTGGTGGTAACAGCGCAACAAGCTCAAGGAGTACGAGCTCTTAGAGATTGACTTGGACGGAGCTGTCGTACAAACCGGCGAGATCGCAGCCAGGGAAAGCGATGAAGCGGATCCGGCCGCAAGCACGAAGCTGCAAGAGGTGATGACCACGTTTGGCGCGATTCCGACCACTACGAAACGGCGGGTAAGGAAGGCTACCGCTGTGCTGACTGTGGGGCTGTGGAACTGACCGCTGTAACTTTCCTGTGCACCTCCAGTTTCAGCAAAGCGTGCTGCTCGCCCAGAAAGTTGTGAAGTCACAACGAGAAGCCATCGCGTTTGAACAGAAGCTCAGCGAAGTGATGAACGAGCGTGCAAAGCTTCAGCAAGAGGTCGTCGAGCTGAAAGCCAAATTGGCGAGCTTCCATCAACCCCAATCGTATCTGGTAAGTTGGCTCTGCGGCAGCTTTACTGAGGCGTTGTACTGATGAATGCTGCTGTGAAATGGGCTTGCACGTGCAGATCGACAAGCTTTCACGGCGAGAGCAGGAGCTTCAAGGCGCCGTTCGGAGGTATCAAGACGCTCAAACGCACCTGCAACAGCTCCGAGCTCAGTACCAACAAGTCCAAGACGCCAACGCTTCGCTGCAGCTCCAGCTCCAGCAGCTTCTGGCACGTCGCGCAGACCTCGACGCACTAAAGGCCACCGTTCAGCTACTACGGGGCAAGCTCCAACCCAGCAACCAGCAAAAGCAGACCGAACGTGTTAACCAGCAGCTTCAAGCGGCCGAGTTCTCGAAAGCCTCAATGTTTGAAGCTGCATCGTCTCCGATGATCTCGTCGTTCACCAAGGTCTCTCCGCCTGCGTCCGTCGCCTCCAAGATGACTCGACCGCCCACTCCACACAAGGACGACTTGAGTTCCGAAGCTTCAAGCATCTCCAGTGCCCCCAGGTGGTACACGAAGCTCCGAGCGCCGCAGTAGCAATGCACAGTCCCATTAGAAGAGCAATACACGCCCATCGTCGCCTCCCACGCGCGCTGCGTGCGGTTCCCATTGGTCAATACGGGACTTCCCCATTGGCGTCGTCATGGCCACACGTTTCTCACGTCCCTTGCTGCGCAACGTCGGCACTTCCGCTGCACGCAGAGGCCCGAGCGCTTTAGGTTGCAATGCATTGACAGCTCGAGCCTTTGCGAGTGCGTCGAGGGGCTCGGATGTGGCGCTTAAGACCGACTTCAAGCGCTGGCTCAAGAAGGAGGTCGCGCTGCTGGCCTTCATGGTGGCGGCGGGGGCGACGGGCGTGCACTTCTACCAGGTGCAGTGAGCGATGAAGCTGGTGAAGGAGAGAGCTGTAGACTGACGAGGAGCTTGTTGCATGAAGAACCGAGAAAACGCGCCGGTGAAGCAGGTCGAGCGGCTGGTGAAGCAGGCGGAGCAGAGCGCCAAGGACGGCGACCGGGAGCAGGCGCTCAAGCATTGTCTGCACGCGTACGACGTCGTCAAGAACACCAACCCACACGGTGCGTAAGGAAGTGTAGCGATGTGGAGGTGGGAAGCTCTCAGACTAACGTTGGGCCGACGTCTGCAGACCGACACTTGTTCGAGCTGGCCTTCGCCATCGCGGCGCAGTACGAGGAGCTGGGCAAGGGCACGCCGGCGACGAACTACTACCTGGAGGCGCTGGAGCACAATTCGCGCGAGATGAAGGCCGCCAAGAGGGAGCGCAACCGCGTCGTCACGCTCGACCGCATCGCGCAGTCCTACGAGGACAGGTGCGTCGTGAACGTGGCCCCCCTGCTTGTCTAGTAGCTAACGAACGTCTCCGTTGTGTGCAGAGGCCACGTCAAGGCAGCGGAGAGGTATTTCAAGCAGGCCATTCGCGCGTATGACCAGAACCGAGGGCGGCGCGAGCTCTCGCAGGCGTCCAAGAGCGAGGCGGCGGACCTGGCGGCGCTGGATCGAGAGATCCCGGCCGTGCTGTTCAACTACTCCCACCTGCTCATGGCAAACAAGCAGTGGGGCGAGGCCGGCCACGCGCTGCAGCGCGCTCGGACCCTCGCGCGCGTGTCCTCGCTGTCCGAGGAGCACGTGGAGCTCATCGAAGGTGCGATCGGCAGCGTTCGGGAGGCCAAGACTGCCGAGACCGAGAGGGACCACGAGCACAAGAGCAGTTGAGTCGGGCGGCGAGACTGGACGACAAGCCGAGCGGTAGGGATGCATGAGGACCGCAAGCAAAGCTTGTGCGCCCGTGCCAGTTCCTGCCACTTTGTTCGGGCTCGTACTACGAGTCGTAGCGGATACCTCAGCGGGGTATCCGATAGTTGATCTTCAGAAGTTGGTAACGCGAGTCGCGCCACTGCCCGTATCTTGTTGCTTGGTTGGTTGGTTGTCTTCGCGCTTCGGTCTTGCCTTGTCGCTCAAGCCTTGAGTCTTGGTGTCTCTGCACGCCCAAGCAGGTGCGACTATCGGGATGCGATACGGTTTGCATGGAGAAGAGAAGATGCGAAGCTTGAGGTGATGGCACCGCAGAGCCGGCGGTGGGGCAAGTGATGGCCTCGTCGATTGTCGATAGAAAAAGTAGATGTCCCTTGATGCCCTGAGCCTGGATGTCAAACCGAACGCCGCATCACGGGACGCGCAAGCTCCCGTCGCTCTCGACGTCGGCCACATGGAGTCCACGATGGACTTTGCATTGCGAGCTCTTTGGGTTGCAGCTGGGGCTGGTGAGTGCTGCCAGCTGGAGGCACTCGTGCCGATAGCATTGACCGGCCTGACCGTCCAGAAAAACACTTGCTCGGGTGGCTTGCTTGGCGTGCGCCATTGAGGCTATCCCCTCGCTTCAAGCTCGGCTGCTTCGGCTACGGGCATGAATTAAGGGCCAATGTTGCGTGTCTTTAAAACACCGAACATAGCGTAAGACAGGTTCTTATTCTATGGTTCTCAGATATAATTCGGTGAATAATTGCGATCGGATACGGAGGTGTTATGGAAATCAAGAGGTAGTACACTCCAATTAACCGACCAAGTTGAAGCCTCCAGCCATGGTCTCCGCTAGTAGCGGTGCCTCCCATGGCCAGCCATTCCCCATCCAGGCAACGATGCCCAGTCGACACCACCTACCAGGCCTCTGCAGCTCGACCTTGGATCTGCAGACCTGGCTCCGATATGGCCGCTTGCTTCGGCCTTCCCTTTCGTAAAGACGTGCGCGTCACGTTGCCACACTCGCGCGGCCCCGGTCTCCATCCGTTCGGACGGCGACGGGGATGACTTGTCACTCGAGCCTCGCTATGCCTGCGCTGCCGGCGTCTCTGGCTCGGTCGACAGCAAATCGTGCGCAAGATCGGGGGCGAAAATGCGCACCGGCCGGCACGCCCGCGCCTCCGTCGCTCATTCTCCTTCTTCGCGTGTAGGTGGCAGACAGACAGCACATCTCGGTCATGGGCAAGGAACGCTTCACCATCAACCCGTTCCCGGCGCTGGAGCTCTCGGACGCCGAGAAGAACCAACTGCTCGAGCTCGGACGCACCATCATCGAGGCCAACTTCGAGCGCGATGACGTCTTCTTCAAGGGCGGCCGCAAGGTGGACCACCGCCGCTGGAAGCTCGCCAAGGAACGTGAGCACATGTTCGTGCACACGGAGCGGCCCGAGTACAAGGGCGCGGACGCCATGAGCAACACCATGCACTCGTCGTCCAAGCTGCCGGCCATCCTGTCAGTCGGTCGCGTCGAGGGCAAACTCGACGACATGATGTACGGCGTCGTGAACCCCACGCTCGAGGACATGCGCATCAAGGCCTCGTACGTGCACGACTTCGACGGCGCCGCCGTACTGTCCACCATCGTGGAACCGACTGTGGACGAGCCCTTCAACTCGGTCGTGGTCAAGTGGATGGAGATGGATATCCCGCTGCGCCGCACGGGTGTCGTCCAGAACCGCGACTACGTCTACCTCGAGTGCACGGGATTTGTGCACGTGGCCAACGGAGAGCGTGCGGGTTACCACTTCCTGCACTCGATCGATTTTCCGCAGATCCCCAAGTTGTCGAACCGCGTGCGCGGCGATCTCTCGATCTGCGGCTTCTTCCGTCAGGCTGGACCGAACGTCATTGACGTGTGCAAGACCGGCCTGATGGACCCTGCTGGTGACATGATCCGCATGCTTGCGGTGCCGGTCATGACGGAGGCGTTTCTGTCTCCTCTGCGCTACGTTCACTGCGGTCAGATGCGTAAGCTCACGTGGAGAATGGAGAAGGCGCACGCCGAGGCCAGGTTCCATGGCGCCCCGAACCCGGGCAACACTTGTGTGACGTGCAGCCGAGCGTCCACGGGCTGGACGCTGGGCAAGAGCGCGACGACGTGCAAGTGCTGCTTCCGCGCGCTGTGCAGCGGCTGCAAGATCAAGAAGAAAATCAGCCTCGTGACGGCGGACCTGACGCTCTCGGAGCGCAAGGTCAACTTTTGCACGGCGTGCCTCGCGAGCGCGTCCACCGCCAGCGCCGTGGAGATCGCGTCGTACCAGATCATGGAGAACGGCCGCAAGAGCGGCGTCATCCGCTCCGTCACGAGCCACTCGTCGTCCAGCTCGGACATGACCATGATGTCGCAGATGTCCATGTAGTATTCCAGTGCCGTCGATAGCAAAGCAGGACAAGTGTGAATAATAAATTACGAGGTTGTGGGATGTATCAATTCGCTGGCGTGTTGCACCCAAACCTGGGTCAAATCCAGTCCGATGTGGCGGGTGATATACAAATATTCCTCAACCACCCGCTGATATGAATGTGTTAAAAAATACCCTCGTCACACAGACGACTTTTGACTGGATACGGAGTTCATGGGCACCAAGCGGAAGCGTGGTGCCTCCGTCCCGGACGCAATGCCGGCCGAGGCGGCCCAGGAGCTGCACCGACTGATCGTAGCCACTCTCGAGGCGCTACAGCTTCCCACCGACGCGTTCGAAGCGACTGTAGACGGGCAGCCGGACGTCTCCGAGCAAATCCGGCGCCTCGGCCTTGATGGCCTCAAACGGATGCCCCGCCTGCAGCCTCCAGGCAGCGTTCACAGCTCGGACCTAGCAATCCGCTTGTTCTTCAGCTGCAGGAGGGCGGGGGTCGTTACCGTGTATGCGAAATCCGTGTCAAAAGATTCCGAGATTTCGACCGTCGACAGTCCTCGGAAGCTGGCGGAGCTGTGCGTCGATGCGCTCAAGATGGAGCTCAGTCGGCGGTCTTATCGCCACGTAGTTCGCGTGTGGCTGCCGGAAGAGGACGACGTTACATTAGGTGCGCTGCCTGATCGGATTCTGCTGCAGATCCGCGAGTTCGCCGAGAGCAGCAACGAAAACAAAGTCTGCACTCAACTTCCGCTCAAGGTCCTGTTTCGAGACGACGCTGTTATCGTGGTTGAAAAGCCTGTAAATATGCTGAGCGTGGACGGCACCGATCCGGACGCGCCGGTTTCAGTACTCCGCTGCATCGCGAACGTGTATCCGGGAGCGAGGATGGTGCATCGGCTGGATCAGGAGACGTCGGGGCTTCTCGTCGTCGCGCTCACCAAGTCAGCTGCGCAGAGCTTGAATGCGCAGTTTCGAGAGCGATCGATTGACAAGATGTACGTGGCACGTGTGTACGGCTGGGTGAACGACAAAGCAGGCCAATCTGAGTCGCCGCAGCGCATTCGAGTCCCGATGGAGAAGCACCCAACTCGGCCACTTGTCCAGCGTGTTGTTTCGGACCGCGAAGTTGATTCATCGAGTTCATTGTGGTCTACCACGGAGTATTCTGTGCGTTCCCGGACGGTCGATGCAGACGCAAGCAGTGGCGCAGGAGAGGAGCAAAAGTCCACTATGGTAGAGCTCAAACCAGTCACTGGTAAGACCCACCAGCTCCGACTGCACATGCAGCACCTTGGGCACCCAATTCTAGGCGATTCTCTGTATTCTCCAGAGCTGGTATACCACCGCGCCTCGCGTTTGTGTTTGCACGCCGCCAAGCTTGCTTTCACCCACCCGGTCACCAACGTGCGGTTGACTTTCGAGAGTCCGTGTCCCGACGATTTTTTTACGATCAAGGGCGACGAAAGCGCCATGACTCATCGACCCCAGGCTGTCGGGAAGAAAGTGAAAAGTCAAGGCGTGTAATTCATGCTTGTCTCGCTGGTGGGTCTTCAAAAAGCAATCTGATAACATCCAACACGTTTAGAGCCTTTTCAACAACGTTTGGCACTGACGATGGCACTTGATTGCAAGCGGCAGCGATGGACAGTTAGCGGAGATGTCTGCAAGTGCGCCAAGGGTGAGTGCGTGGCTTTATCTGCCGTTCATTCTGCAATTTATCTGGGGATCGTCGCCTCAAGTCTTCACTCGAGTTTGATGTACGCTTCTTTTCTTCTTCTTCTTCTTGCTGCGTTGTGCACCATCGCAGCTTCAGCTGGGGCGACGTTTTCGAAGCCTGCGCCGGACAATGCTACGACTGATGTGGTTGAAGTGCCGCGCGTTGCTGCTCGAACGGAGCCTGCATTCAAGTTTGGGACGCCGACCTTCTTCGGCTCCGGCTGTCCTGCCGATACTGTCACTGTAGTGCCCTCCACAGATGGCCAGGCAGTCTCCGTCCTGTTCTCCCAGTTCGCGGCGCGTACGTCTGGCGCCGATGTGACGCGAGACCGCAAATCCTGCAACCTGGCAGTGCCGGTCGACGTCCAAAGCGTAAGTGGCGTCGGTTCTACTTGTGGCTTATCCACTGCGTCGTGGCAATGACTGTGTCGTTTGCATTCTCGCCAGGGCGTTTCTATCGGCATCTTCCGCGTGGACTACCGCGGCAACGCGTTCGTGCCGAACCAGAGCGGCTCGTACGCGCAGTTCGACGCGGAGTATTATTTCGCCGGGCAACGCGGGCCCACAGCGACCGAAAAGTATGCCCCAGGCACGGATAAGGACTTGTTCATCTCGCACGAAGTTGGCGTCAGTGCAGTGGTCTGGTCGCCCTGCGGAGCGTCGACCAACTTCCGAGTGAACAGCGCCATCACGGCGGTCAAGAAAGCGGACGGCAAGGAAGACACGCAGGTGGCGATCGACTCGGTCGACAGCACGGTGCAAGCTGGCTTCCGTTACTTCATCAAGACTCGGAAGTGCTCGCCCCAGTGAAGATTGGCAAGCAGGCAGAAATCCTGTAGCTTTTCAAACCCCAAACACGAACAGCAGTGAAGCTACGGGTATGCTAGTAAGGTTACCTCACGTTGCGCAGCTGTAGATGGTTGGCACATGTGAGCCAGGCGTCCTTGCCTTGCTTGGCACCTTGACAGTGACCGCAGGTTTGCGGGAACCGAGTTCTTGTCGGTAAGGAAGCGGTAAGACTTCGACGAGGGCCACTTAGCTCAACAAGTTGAACCACGTCTTGTTGAACCATGTCTGGATGGCCTTCTTCTTGTTGAATTGTCGAGACCACGGAATGTTCAAATGGATGAACTTCGTGTACACTTGCAACGTTCACTGCTTGCGATCCATTTTGCTGCGCTGAGAGCCGGCGACGACGCCGCCTGATCTCCGACTGATGCTAGCCTGACATTGTCCATCCGCGCTACAAGTAGCTCGCAGTCCCACTGGGACTGGGACTCCCAGCCCGGCTCTGAGCTTCCAGTGATCGCTGGACTGCGCAGCCAACGGGTGGCGGCAAGCGCAACAACTCGCTGCCGCTCCGGTTTTGGTCGAGCTGGCGTAGCGGTCGTAGTTTTGTCGGAGCCTGAGCATGTTGCGTTTCATCGCCCCCGAGGCAAACGAGAGGCAACCGATCTTGCACGCCAAGGTGTCAAGTGATCCCGAGCTCTGCTCGATCGGTCGACGAACGATGGACTGATAAATGGAGCTCAACGCTCCGGTCTCGACAATGGCGACGGTGTCCCCAATGTGCCGTTAGAGCTGCGGACACCCGTTGCAGCCTCCGATGCTCTCGGTGAAAGGCAACGTTGGCAGGATCTGCAGTTTGTGCTGGCAAATGCTTTCGCGCAGCAGAAACACGAGAGCTTGCGGCATTACGTGAAGACGTCAAGGGATAGTCGCCCCGACCACCTGGGTGGCGGAGCCGCGGCAGCAGTCACGACAGCGGGGGCACAAACTTCAGTATTGCTTCAGTATCGCTTGAGAGCGTCCCGATCTCATGTTTCTGGGCTCGGGAGAGCAAATCGTGCGTGGGGTGCTCGTTGCGTGCCTGGGCTGAGCTCGCGAGCTGTGTCGGTTCGCCGAGGCGCTCATTCTCGTTTCTTCCGTCGGCAGACGCACCGCGACGATACCAGCAGCACTGGTAGAGCACTGAACACGTACTAGTAGTTGACAAAATGGGCAAGGAACGCTTCACCATCAACCCGTTCCCGGCACTCGCGCTCACGGACGGCGAGAAGAACCAGCTCCTTGAGCTCGGACGCACCATCATCGAGGCCAACTTCGAGCGCGATAACCCGTTCTTCAAAGGCGGCCGCAAGGTGGACCCCAACCGGTGGAAACTCTCCAAAGAGCGCGAACGCATGAAAGTGTACACGGAGCGTCCGGAGTACATCGGAGATGACGCGATGAGCAACCAGAGCTCCACCAAGCTGCCGGCCATCCTGTCGGTCGGTCGTGTCGAGGGCAAACTCGACGACATGATGTACGGCGTCGTGAACCCCACGCTCGAGGACATGCGCATCAAGGCCTCGTACGTGCACGACTTCGACGGCGCCGCCGTACTGTCAACGATTGTGAGCCCCTCAGAGGAGGAGCCGTTCACGTCGGTCGTCGTCAAGTGGATGGAGATGGACATCCCGCTGCGCCGCACGGGTGTCGTCCAGAATCGCGACTACGTCTACCTCGAATGCACAGGCTTCGCCCGAATGAGCAACGGAGAGCGTGCGGGTTACCACTTCCTGCACTCGATCGACTTCCCGCAGATCCCAAAGCTTTCCGACCGCGTGCGCGGCGATCTCTCGATCTGCGGCTTCTTCCGCCAGGTGGGGCCCAACGTCCTCGATGTGTGCAAGACCGGCCTGATGGACCCTGCTGGCGACATGATCCGCATGCTTGCGGTGCCCGTCATGACGGAGGCGTTCCTGTCTCCTCTGCGGTATGTTCACTGCGGTCAGATGCGTAAGCTCACGTGGAAAATGGAGAAGGCGCACGCTGAAGCACGACTACATGGCGCGCCGAACCCGGGCGCGTCGTGCGTCACTTGCTCCAAGGTCGTGTCGACGGGCTGGAAACTGGGCAAGAGTCCGAGCAACTGCAAGAGCTGCTTCCGCGTCGTGTGCAGCGGCTGCAAGATCAAAAAGAAAATCAGTATCGTCACGGCCGACTTGGCGCTGTCGGAGAAGAAGATCACCTTCTGCTCGGCGTGTCTTGCGGACGCGTCCACCTCCAGCGCCGTCGATATCGCCGCCGCTCAAATTATGGAGAACCTGCGCAAAGACGGCATCGTAAGATCCGTCACGAGCCACTCGTCGTCCAGCTCGGACCTGCTGACGTCGCGTTAACTCTTAGAGAAGAAGATAGTCGCAGATGAATTCCTAGTAAAGTGTTGAAAGTCTTGTTGTACAACTGCCGTTGATGTCCATTTTCCTTGCACTGCAGTCGGTCTCGCGTTACACAAAGTCGCTCTCTTCGTCTCCTTTCGTCTCCATCAGCTTCCGTTCCTCTCGGATCTTCTCCAGAGCGATGTAGTCGTCCACTTGACGCTCGATCTTCGTCACTTGGCTGCGCAGTTGCGGGGAGCCACGTGCGATGGTAGTTAAGCGTCGACGCGCACGCGCTGCGTCGTCGGGACGTTGCAGTGTTGACAGAAGCACCGCGTAGTGGAGAAGCACGTTGAGAGCATCTTCGTCAAGCTTCGAGAGGACGCTGGGCTCGTTCTCAGATTCAGGGGAGAGCGACAATCGGCCCCTCAGCTGGTCATAGACCTCAATTGCCTGCTTGAAGTGCGTCTCGGCAGCCTCCGCGTCTCCAGCTAGCTTGTAGCATTGTCCGATGCGATCCAGCATCACCACACGCATGTCCTCGCGGTAAACCATGCGCTGCTCGAGCTCAAGATTCTCCAGCGCCTCGCGGTAAAAGGGCACCGCGGCGGCGAACTGGTCCATCTTCTCGTACGAAGCCCCGATCGCCATGGCCATCGCGACCACTCCCTTGTCTGAGCATCAGTCTTAGCCACACGTACCTACAGCACAGCAAGATGCAGCGACGAACCTTGCGGGAACTTGGTCTTGAACAGGTCGAAGGCCTTCACCTGCTCCTCCAAGGACTGCTCGATGTCCCCCCTCTCCAGACACAATTGACTGCGCTCCAGCAGGAGCTTGACCTCCTTCCGGTTGGCATCCTCGCGCTCCTTCACAACAGTTAGCCCCCCCCCTTCAACACGAAACTAACCATCAAGCAAGGTCGTACCAGATAGAGAACCCCGGCCGTGAGTGCTGCTCCCAGCACCAGCGTCGTCTTCACAGCCTTCTTGCTCACGTAAAACCCGTCGGGTCTTCCACTTCGAGCAGCGCCGGACAACGCGCGGGTCGTAGCCACTGCCGGCGCTCCCTGCAGCATCCTACGCGGAAGCGCAAGCCCACGTCGAGCCGCCAGCCTCAGCATCTACAGTAACGCAATTCACCCGCCTCGTCTTTTTGCAGAGTGGCGATGGATAACGGGGCCGCGTCGCAGATGCCTACGACCAGCGTGGCGCTGGTCGGAGGATGGCGAGGTGTTCATTTCAACGTGTTCGTTAGCTGCACTCCTTTTCCTACATGTTGTCGCCTTCTTCTCCACGCTCGCGACGACGTTCGTCTCGAACAGCCTGGAGTGCCATCAAATCGTCGAACCGGTCCAACACGTTCGTCTCCAGACTCCGCATGAACGGGCGACTTCGCACCAGCTCGGCCAACTTCAGGCGCAACAAGGAAACCTCATCGTCCCGCTGCATCGACACCAGCAATTGGGCGTAGTGGAGATACACGTTGCCGATCATGGTATCCAGCTGCATCACCACTCGCTTGTGGTTGCTGGACGCGGAGAACTCGGCATGGTACTTCTCGTACAAGCGGATGGCCCGCTTGAACGCCTTCTCCGCGGTCTCGAGCCGCCCTCTGCCCACCACAACAGACATTTAATAACTAGTAGGTCTACCAACTCGGCTACGACCACAGCCAGAAGCCTACGTTTTGTGGTAGCACATGGCCATACCGTCCATGACCTTCATGCCGACGACGCCACGCTCACTGATGGGATTCACCGCCTTGACGCTCTTGAGCGCCGTGTGGTAGAACGGCAGCGCGGCCTCGTACTCGTTCAGGGCCTCGCACAGACCGGCGTACTTTTGAGCTAGCTCGACCGTCAGCCTTGGCGGCAGGGTGTCCTCGACAGTGTTGAACGACGCTGTAAAGTACTTGTCCTTGCTCAAACTGCCCTGCTAGCCGCACACTTCGTCCAGCAGCCTGCACGCACTGCAAACTTCAACACTGGCGTGCTAGTGAACCCACATCTCGGACTCGTGCTTTTCCGCTGCCGTCCAGGGCTCACTTGGTCTTTTGCGCCGTCCCCAGCAATGGACCCCGAGAATCCCCCACCTCCCCTCAAGATCGCCCACGCCCGCAGACTTGCGCCACCCTCTACGCTGAGGGTCTCCGGCGCCGTGCTGCTGCCCAAGTTCTCCACCAGCGCCATGATCAAGGAGAGCGGTGCCTGGACGCACGAGTTCAACTAACGACTGAACCCGCTGCGGCACTACCAGTTCCGCCGACACTTCCTGGACAAGTGCAGACTTCATGGCAAGACCCTCGTGCTGTGCTCTCAAACGTACATGAGCCGCACGTGGGGTCGCTGCTGCCGACTGCATGCCAGTCTTCAGGGCTGTGCCGACGTCTTCCAGTGCCCGCACTGCGACTTCCGGGTGAAAACGCCGCCTTCAACATCATGCGCTTCCTGTGGGCCGGCTCGCTGAGCGTCTTCGAGCTCAACGGAGTGCGGCAGTTAATGCATGTAGTAGTGTATCTCGGATTACAGCGAGCAACCAGAGCCCTCGATGAAGAAACATAGCTAGTAGCTAGACCGAGAGGGTGAATACTGTAATGAAGACGTTGACTATTGCACCAGGTAGATGGCGCCTCCCACGACCGACGCGGCGATCAGCAGCCGCTTGGGCCACGTGGACGGCGCGCTCGGACGTGCAGTAGCGAAGCCACGAGACGCCGGAGTCGCCACTTGGTTGGCAGCGCGGAAGACGCGGGGGCCGACGCAAGCGCGCGACGGAGCATCTTGAGGGGCAAAATCGGCAAATCGGCAAATGAGGACGTGCAGGGTCTCGGGCCATCATTGCGCCGCCAGATCTGTGACGTGTGCAACTATGATGGCGCTAGATGACATCGCCAGTTCCCGATGCTGGAGAGCGTTTCTAATGAGACCAGGCACTTTACGTCGTGCAAGAAGAAGAAGAGTGGCGTCGCTAACATCCGCAAGGGCATTCTGCTACGAATATCAATATCCAAACTAGCTTCGATTTGCAGTTCACTCCAGTTCCACCCACAATTCGTGAATGCATTGCTGCAACTGCTCGAGATCCTCGGTGGCCATGCTCGAGTTTTCAGCCAGCTCGAGCGCGATCTTGGTGACGGTCTTGACCTCGTCCCAGCGCTCCTGAGCCAGCAGGTTGCCAGCGTAGTGGTAGTGAATCATGGCAGCCGTGGCGTTCAGATCTGTGAGAAGTGAGATGTCTTCTTCCGAGATGTCCTCCTCGCCAGTGTCTGAACCTGCTGCCTGCTCGCAGTGCTCTTCGTACGCGCCGATAGCGTCGCCAAAGTACTTGTCGGCTTCGTCAGGCTGTCCGCTGGTGCACGTACACGTTAGAAAGCGAATGGTGAGCAACTCGGCGATGGACTGAGTCATCGAATCCTGCGACCACAAGCAGCTTACAGATTTTCGTAGCAAACGGCAAGAGCTCCAAGCGTCGTCACGCGCATGTAGGCGCCCCAGGCCGTGGCTTCCGTCGAAATGGACTCCAGAATGATCAGGGCCTCTTCGTAGTACGTCGTCGCAGCAGCGCCATCTTCCAGCTGCTCGTCGTATATCCTCGCAATGCCAAATGCCACCTCGAAGATGTCCGCGTCTGCACCGCAACACACCAGAAGCCGCTCCCAACATCAGCTCTCGCCTACTCAATTTCCATCACAGCACGCCTGTACCTTGCTGATTGCGCTGCTTCAGGATGTCGTAGAGCTCCAGAGAGTGCTTTAGCTCCCGCTCCGTGTCCCCCTCCTTTCGACTCTGCTCCACCAGCCCCAGCAACGCGCCCACTCGAGGGTTCCCACTCCCGCCACCGAACTCCTGCCGTTCCAGCACCACCCATACAGACCCCATAAACACTCAGCACCAATAAAACACTGCGAATGCATTGTAATTGAGGACGCACCTGGTGCAGGGCGACATCGTCACCGACTTCCGTTTTGGGTGTGGAGCTCTTGGTGGACGTCGATAGTTCTTGGCATGTTGCAATGCAGCTAGGACGCGAAGCTCCAGTAACCGAAATCTGAGATGATATATGGACCAGGGCGCCAGATGCAACGCCCCCATGGCGCTGCAAAGTCGAGGAAGCGGTACGCGAAGCAGCTTGAGCTACTCGACGGAGCAGCATATTGACACCAGGTTGACTGGTCCAAAGGCCGATTGGTGAATGTTACGTGAAGGTGCACCGAATTGGATTGGAGCAATTGGTGCAACATTTATTGTCGTCATGTTGTCAACTTCAACTTGTCCTAAAGTCTCCGTTCTGCAGGATCCTGTCCGCGCGCACCTTGATGTGATGTAGCGAGATCGCACAGCCCTGGGCCAGCTCGATCGCACGATCGGTGCAGGCTCTTGCCTTCTCCCAGTCCTTCTGGGACGCCAGGTTCTCGGCGTAGTCCATCAGCGTGGAGGCCATGGTGAGCGCCAACCCCGACAGCAGCCGCTCTTCGTCGTCTGTACTGGGGCAGAGCGCGCGCGCGTCAATGAAGGGCGTGGTGGGGTCACGCGAGCTCATTCGATTACACACCGAGTTGTAGGCGTCTCGCGCTTGGACGAAGTACAGATTCGATCGCGTGAGGTCGCCGCTGATAGACAAGAAAGAGCGTTAGCTGCAAGACGATCAACAGTAAGCTAGTATACGCACAGCTTCTGGTAGCAGCTCGCAACGGCGCACAAGGCGCCGACGTGCATGACTTCGCGCTCGACCCAGGGCATATTCCACTCCCGTCGGATCTGGTCGGATGGGGTCGACGCGAAAATCTCCAGCGCCTTGACATAATACGACAGGGCGGAAGAGTACTGCGCGTCCGTGAAATACTTCGAGGCAATCATGAGCGCCATAGTGCACGTACTGCAGCCTGGATTGCGCACAGATAGATTAGTTAGTGGGAAGGTGGTGTTGCCGTCAGCACAAAGCACGTTACCGCTCGGGAGTTCGGTCTTCAGCGAGTTGTAGGCGCCTGTTGTCAGTCCCAGCGCATCTTTCTCTTCCTTGATCGAATTGATCTGCTTCATGAAGACAACGAGTCCATAAGAAAGAGATCACACAACAGCTTCAATGACAGCCACCTGCCTTCCCGGCAAGCTCGCCCAGCAGCTCGTTCTCTCGTTTCAGCAGCTTGACTCCATCTTCCAGGTCCAGACCCCACAGCTCGTTCACTTGTCGCCGCCGAGCCAGCAGCTCCTCCACGTCCTCTGCACATCGAGGGTTTCGCGTGATACCAAACGAGATCCTCGGCTTCGGCTTGTCCGTCGCTGCGAGCCACTCGACGCTCTTGTTGATGACGACTTGGATTTCCGCAAGCTTGTCCGCTGAGCTCAAGTAGGGCGAGTCCTCGACCTGCTCGACGACTCGCTCGAGCAGCACCGAGACCTCGTCCCATCGTTTGGCGGCTAGCAGGTGCTCCATGAACCCCAGCTGCAGATCCAGCACTTGGTAGTCGAGCTTCTTGTGGAACACTGCGTCGATGTCTGAAGTGGGCGAGAGACCACGGCGCTGTCGATGCTGTTCGTGGGATGCGATCACCTGGTGGAAGTACTCCTCTGCGTCTGCATCTCGCCCTCTGATCAAGCAATAACACCAGTCTAATGAGTTGGACACTATTCAGCTCACGATGACAGCAAGACAGCGCCGACGTACATTTTCTTGTAGCATTTGACGACGTTGCTGAGCAGCTCGACTTGCAGGCAGTCGCGAGCGTCCGCGCGCTCCTCTGACAGATTCGGCAAGAGTTCCAGTGCCTCGAGGTAGCTAGCCACAGCCAGCTCCGGCCGCCGCAGCTTTTGCAGATAGAAATCTCCAATGCTCCTTGCCAGCATCAGCCGCACAGGCGGGTTTTTCACAGCCGGAGCTTTGAGACGCTTGAAGGCCTTCAAACTGGCAAGCAGCTCCTCCGTGGCGTTTGAATTGCTGTCCAGCTCGTTCATCGACTGAAGCAGCGGCTCCACGCCCACCAGATCCCGTTCTCCAACGGCGGCATCCAGTAACTTGACGGACTGCAGGAACTTGTCCAGCGCCGTGGATTCATGGCCCGTCGACACGCCTTTCAAGCTGGTAACGAAGCTGCAGAATCCGCCGATCGACAGAACCGTTTGCGGATTTCCTCGCACGCGAACTGGGAGGTGCGAGAGCGACGCGATGAAAGCCGCCCGAACAGCCAGCGATGAGGGCCTGGGACGCAGCGAGAGCAGCGAGTGGCGCAGCAGCATTATCGTCCGCGTTGCTTGAGCGCCCCACTTGAAGATGGGATGTGCTCGTCTTCTTTGCGACGAGATCCAAATCCAAAGGTCTCATTCCCGGAATTTCGCTGCAGAAGACAATCTGCTTGACCAGAGGAGGCAACGTGCAACATCACAACTCCTGGCTGGCGCCGTCGCGGGTCCGTCGATTCGGGTCTCTGGTCGTACTAAAGACGGTAGCGCTGCGGCATCGTTGGTCGCCGGCATTTGATCTCACCGGCGTGGATTGCGTCACTCCGACAAGCGGAGCGACCGAGGACGGGGCGATGTGCAGCAGCAGTATCGTCGGTGGCTTGGCCGGTGCTCTTGTGGGTAATTTGATTCGGGTCTCTTGTCGCTGGGGTGGTGGTTAACCTCACCGACGTATATGGAGTTTTACTGTTGGTCTTGTGCGCTTGAATCGACGAATGTGCGTGGCGTGGTTGTGCTCTTCATTTGCTTTTGGCTTTTGTGATTGCCAGTTGACCGCCCGTGAAGCAACATTAACTTTGGTGCAGGTTTGTGCTTCACGGCAAGGGATCAGGACTGCAAGACTTAGACGGTCTCTTTAGAGCAACGAATTGGTTGTAGATTTTCACTTGCTGACACAGTTCACATGCTTGTGCGGATACCCGTCCTTGGTAATGGTAAACAGCTCGACCAAAAGGATTTGTCGGCGGTATCATACTTGAAGTGCGCACAGCCCGAGCAAACGGTGTCGGCGAAGACAGCGGCGGCAGCCGGAGAGACGCGAGCTCGGTCTCCGCTGTTGGTCGGGCTTGCTCTCCGGTGTTGGTCAGCCCCGTCGCGGCAGTGGGATTGGCGGTCTCGACACTTTCGCCGCCGGAAATGGATGGTCAGCGCTCTGGCTGCGAGTCTCGACGCGACCGCAAGCCCGGTTGAAACATGCTTCATGTCCCTCGGCGGCGGTGGATTGTTTCCCCCAAGGCCCACGCGGATCTACCTGTAGTTGCGGCATCCAGCAGCCAGCAATCTCGGCGAACTACCAGTCGACAACAACTGCTCTGAGCAGCGCTCGGATCGGCAGTGGCACGACTGCAGACGCGACCGCGCTTACGAAACGCGGCCGCTGACAAATCATTTTGCGACGGTCATGGCGTTCCCGGTGCTATCGATGGTCGAGGTGACTCGGCCGGCACTCGTTGCCTTGCCTTGCAGCTCGGCCGCTGCCGGGCAGCACTGTGCAAGCAAGTCTGTCTTGTGTTAAACGTCAGCCGCTTGCTTGCTCAACCACGCGACTGACGGATCACGCTGCGCCGGCCGGCAGCCAACGTGGAACGAGTGACGGGAGACTGACGCCGCCGATGGTTTCGTGTGCGCTTTCGCCCCGTCTTGCCGCTTGCAACCCTGCGTGAGCCGTAGAGAAGAGCCTCGCGACGCTGCTCACTCGGGCCGGAAGGCGGGCGAAGTCGCCGGCACGGTCTCTCGCGGAGACATCACAGACGTTTAGCTGCAGAGGGACCAGATCACCTGCGACTCCGAGTAAAGACTGACACGGCTCGGTCTCGCTCACTCGCGTTGCAAGCGCTGCGTTTACGCCACGCCCCTCGGCGCACCGAGAAGAGCTCCGGTTGATCGGCTGGCGCTGCTCATTTTGCCACTTGCAGAGCCTGTCACCCATCTGGTTGCGCCCGGACACATCGTTTTGTCCGCGGCACCACATCTCACCACCCTTGATGCAGCGGAGACTGCCGACCATGGCGCCCAACAGCAGTAGCAGCGGCGGCGAGGGCGAGTCGCACCTCCTGATGGCCGCCGGCATGGCCCCGCCGCGGCCGCCGGCTCCAGCCAAGAAGCCCAAGCAGCACAAGAAAACCGTCAAAGCTCGCGCGCTGTCCACCGAGCGCAGCCGCCAGTGCCGCGAGCGCCAGAAGCTCTTTTCGGAGAACCTCGAGCAAGTCGTGCGGGCACTGCGCACCGAGGTGTGCGACCTCCAGATGCTGCGCGACCTGCGCCGCGAACAGAGCTTGCATCTGCGCGGCTCGGTCTCCGGGTCGCTCGCCAAGATCGTGCGTGAATACATGACCGTGTTCCGGCACGGCATGCCGTCTCCCGCCGTGGAGGCCGCCACCACCGCCGGGAAGAAGCGCTCGCTCGCTTCGTCTCCCGTGACCGACTACCAACCCACGCCCGACGCGCAGCGCGAGTTCCTCACCAGCATCATGGACCCGTACGTCGAGGTCTTCGACTGGTGCGGCCGCTTCGTGCTGGGCGCCAGCATGCTGCTCAACGGCTGGAAGGCCTGGGCCGAGTGGCACGACTCGCTCGACTTCGAGCTCGTGGATATCGACGTCGTGGACACAGAGGAGACGCTGGCCGTGACCACCAGAGCCAACCTGCGCGTGCGCGTCTCGGACAAGACCATCGAACACCTCTTCCCCCACGTGATCGGCAACAAGGCGCTGTACGACCGCATGCTCGGCCAGGAGATCTGCTACCCCATGCGCGACACCTTCTACTTCGCCTCCAACAAACGGGTCATCAAGTACGTTTGCGACATCGACTTCGCGAACGCGCTGCTGCCGGTTGCGGGCGACTACGAGACGGTGCTCTTCCTCCTGAAGCCTCCAAACCAGGCCTCACTCAACGACCTGGCCGTCCGCACGTCGCCCACTGAATTGGCCGAGCGCTCGCGGCTTGACGTCGGGTTCCTGCTCTCGGACGAGTGATGCAACGCGCCGATAGCCATAGGAAGGAGGTGCGCCGAAGCGTGCTTACGATGTAAACAAAACTAGCAAGCAGTCAACGATTTCTACTGCACAGCTTAGTGGTGGCGTTCGCAGCGCCAGCGCTTCATGGTCGTGGTGCGTTCATTGCCGAGGCCGTTGCCTTGCGTTACGAGCACCAAGGGCGACGACGATCGGTGATCCGCCCCGCCTTTGAGGAGCAGATCACCGAGTCACGCACGGATCGGCTGCAACGGCGATCGCGTGACAGTCTTCGTGCGTGCGAGGACTCGAAGGCACCCAGGTCAGGCAGAGCGGGACGCATGCGCAAGCTGCACCGGGCAAGGCTCTGGCAGGCTGCCAGTCGCTTCGCACCGAAATGTGCGTGTCCTTGTCGCGGATAACGCTGAAGCATCTTCTCCAAGCAGCTCGCTCGCTGTCCTTTTGATGTGGACTTGGGCTTTCTGCGCCGGACGCTCGAGCTGGCATCGGCCCCCGACTTCTCGAGAGAAACCATGTCGACGCAGCTCGTGTCCGAAATCGCAGCAATCGGTGTTTTGTGTTGTAGGCACTATCCTGGACCCTGCAAGTGCAGGGTTAGCGCAAGACTTTGGAGCGTCCTTCAAATCTACGTGTCAGCTAAACAACATGTACGCATATGTAGCTAAAGTGAGCGAACATGACATCCGGCAAATACTGTCGCTCATACCCACTGAAGCATTGCGGCAGGATAGATGGTTCATTCGTTATTATATATATATATATGAGGCCAAGACCAAAACGAGACGATGCCAGATAGCGCATGGTGCCAACTCTCTCTCTCTCTCTCTCTTCGGTACAACGCAAAACGACAAAGATCACCACCGTGCCGAAGCAGCATTCGGCAATAACGAGCGGTGCAGTCATCGTAACAGTTTTCTTCAGCAAGGTGTCGACCACTGAAAGGTGTTGCTCAGCGCGGTGCGTGATGACGAGATGGAAATGCTCTGTTGACGCCAGTGTTGGTCATCGGGCCGCCAACAGCTCCAACACCTCCAGGTTGTGAATCCACACTTACTATTGCGCGAGAAAAACTTAAATACTAGCAGTGTGCCCACCCTTCACTCGGGTGACAACATATCACTACACATGCACACACACCTCCGCGTCCCCCTCCTTTCCCCCTTCCGCGACTTCAACTGTGCGTCAGGCGGAACTTATTGTGCCCCACTGCCGTCTGCCAGCGCACGACACCCGCCACCACCTCCATCATGAGGTAGCGCAGATACTCTATGGACTGGTTCTCCACGCAGCCACCGAAGGTGACCTCGCACGCCGGCAGGCCTGCCGGCGTCGGCTTCTCCAGGAACATGTACCAGTTGAAGAGGTGCACGTAGTTGCTCTCGGCGGCCGCGAACTGCCGTTGGCCTTCGGACAGCGGAATGGAGCGGTAGGTGATGAGGTAGCCGCCGTCGATGCGGCCGCGCGCGATGAGCAGGATGGAGTGGTGCACCTTGTCGCCGTTGTTGACGCTGAGCCGCACAATGACGCAGTCGTCGGTCACTTGCTGCAGCAGCTCGAGCGCCACGGTGCGCGGCTGCATGTGGCGGTAGCGCTTGAGGTCGGTGAGCAGGTTCCACGTCTTGTACACGAGCTCGGCGGGCGGCACGTACTCGAACTGCTGCGACAGCATGAAGCGCAACGACCTGGCGTTCAGGATCCGCTTGTCGCTCCAGCCGAGCACCTCGGTGTCCAGCGTCTCGAAGTCGCGCTCGGCGCGGAAGGCCATGATGGCCTCGTAGCTCTGCTTGACGCAGGCCATGACGGTGTCCAGCGGCATGGGGCGGCGGAACAGCACGCGCTGGAAGATGGGCACCTCGTCTTCCTTGTCGGCCTCCTCGGCGTACCGGTACTCGGTCACGATGGTCTGGTACGTGCTGTTCTGCATGTCGAAGGCGCGCAGCTTGGTGTGCAGCTGCTGCTGCTCCTGGCGCAGCTGGTCGATGAGCGCCATGGTGTCGAGCAGAGCGCGGTCGTGCGACAGCGACTCGCGCCGCAGCCGCGCGCGCTGCCGCTCCAGGGCCTCCATCTCCTCTCGCATCTGCAGGAGGCGCGTCTTGAGCGCGTTGGTGCGCCGCCGCTCATTGGCGTTGTGTCTGTTGCGGCGCTGCTCGTCGCTGAGCGGAGTCGTCTCGATGCTGCACTTGATGCTGGCGGGGAAGTCGTCCAGCGCGGACGGGGGCAGCTCGGCGTCGACGTCCAGCACGACTGGCGGCGCCCAGCTCATGGCTCTCTGCTTTAACGCGCGGCACGGACGCGGCTTGATGACTGCGGTGCTCAGAAACCTGGAGCCACGGAGGAAGCCGAGTCTGGGGGCCGTCAGAAGCGAGGAAGCAGGCGCGGACGTGCAGAGCAGTTCCGCCGCGCTAAGTATCCGATATGTTGGAATTTGTATTAAAAGGTTGATGAGTGGTCTCTCCGTAGGTACCATTTCGGGGTCTCGACACTACAATCTGGCGTCTTCCTCAGCGATGTGCATCAATGGAAATGGCTTCATGGACCGCCAACAGAGTCGAGACGGCGTCATGCTCAGAGGACACGAGCTGGAATTGGTAAGCGATTATTTTCTAAAGTTTAGGCCTCCTGGCGCGCGTTCTCCTGGGCGGCGTCCTGCCAGGCCGCAGGCACCTGACCCAGCTTGAGCAGGTCCTGGCGCACGTCCTTGACGAGTCGCAGCCGTCGGTTCTGGTTGAAGCCGTCGGGGCACATGTTGGTCTTGAAGTCCACGAGTGCCTGGTTGAACACCTTGATGCTCGTGCACAGGCCGTAGGCCTCCAGCATGCGCTGCTTGTCGCGGCTGCGCTTGGCCATCGTCCACACGCTCGGCGGCGGCGCCGCCAGCAGCCACGAGTCGCACGCGAACAGGTCGTTGGGCATGAGCTGCTTGTAGAACAGCCACTTGAGGCCGCGGTCGTCGTCGGCCTCGTACGAGTGGCAGCCGTGCAGCAGCGGCGGCGCCTCGCCTGGGACGACGGGCGTCACGGGGTCCTCGCACGGGTTCCCCTTCATCAGACTCACGAAGCCCGTGTAGTCGTCGGCCTTGTTGCCCAGCGCCAGGTTGTCGAACGTCGTGTGCTTGACGCCGTGCTTGGCCGCCGCCAGCGAGTAGCCCAGCATCTCGCTCATCCAGTGCTCGCGCTTCATCTGCTCGCGCTTGAGCACCGTCATGTTGCAGTAGTCGTCCATCAGCTGCGTCAGGTCCTTGCGCGTGATGGCGTACGGCGGCCCGACGGCGAAGTACTCGGCCGCGTCGGCCTTCGACACCTTGGCGCACTCGGGGCAGATGGAGCTGCTGTTCTCGAAGGCGGCGGTGCCCAGGTATTCCGACCAGCGCTGCGCCACAGCCACGCCGTCTGCCACAGTATCCGTCACGTTCTTGGCGTCGCGCGAGCCCGCGTACACGAAGAAGCGCTTGTACTGCCGCATGCCTTCGACGACTTCCGCGTCGTGCTCGTAGTCGCCCGAGTCCACGCCCTTGGCCGACGTCACACGGCCGCCAGTGTTGACTGCGAACGGCCGGATGAACAGGAAGTCCGGGTCGAGCACGACGACGAGCTCCTCGCGCACCGGGGGGTTCGCCGACTCGAGCCAGTCGCGCAGGCCAAACGGCTTGTTGTAGGGCGCGTAGTCGTCGGGGGTCGAGGCCTTCTCCACGTCGTCCGACACCTCCTTGAAGACGGGAAGCGAACGGAAGTCGCGCGTCACGTGAATACGCAGATGGGGCGACGACTTCTGCGTACGACGAAGCAGCGCCTTGACCTCGTCATCCGAGCAGCCGCTGACGATGCGCGTGAGAGCGCCACGCTGGCCCACACGGGCGAAACTCTGCGCCAGCGCCTCGCTCTGCCAGTCCTGGTACGGCTCGCAAGACGTCGTGAACACGAAGTGCAGCTCGTCGCTTCCTTCTTGGCCGGGTTTCAACGCGCTCTCGTCGGGAGCGCCAACGCTTTTCTTCTTCTTGTAGTCGCCGAAGTACACGGGCAGCTCCTCCTCCATTTCATTGCCCTTGGCGAGCGCCACAGCAGTGCTGAGCGCCTTCTTCTGGAACTCCATGGGGATGCGTCGGTTGTGGTTGAACCCCGTGGGGCACACGCGCGATCGGTAGTTCTCGGAAGCGCTGTTGTAAGCCTCCGCTGCAAGGCACACGCTCATGGTGTGGCGACGGCGGAGGATGTTCGGGACGCGCTCGTACCCGCTCGTGTGCGTGGCCAGATGCCACAGGTAGCCCGTCGGTTGATGAATCATCCAGGCATCGCACGAGAGGAAATCTGCCGGCACTTGATCGGCAAAGAAACTCCAGTCGCGGCCGTCGATCCACTGAGGAAGCGTGAACTTCAGCGCGCGGATGGAAATCGGGTACGACGGCAGTGCCAGGTTCTTCCCTTCGGCGCGCTCCGTGCACGGGTTGTGCTTGATGTCATCTACGAAGTCCCAGTTCTGGTAGCGAGAAGGGTAGTGGTGCACGCTGAGCACCCCAGACACGCCGATGAGACTTTTCTCGTGCGCTGCAGCGATCGGAACGGCCAGATAGCGCTGCTCTAGCGACAGCTTGGCCCACAAGTCCACCGCAGTCGGTAAGATCTCTTGCCACGCGCCCACTTCCGCCACGAACGGCGCAATGCCAGCATACTCACGCCAGTCGTCGAGAAGCAGCGCGCGAGAGTTTGTCGGCAAGATGCTCGCTAGCTGTTCGTGCGTGAGCGGGAATCGATTCGGCCAGTACCAGGACGCGTCCTGGCCGAAGATGCGCGGGTCGATCACGTCATTGGCCTCCGCCATGAGGTTCCACATGTCGAGCTTCTTGGTGAAGATGGCGTCGCTGTCCACGGCCATGACAAAGTCGTCGGCTGCCAAGGCGTAGCGCTCTTCAAACGGCACCGCGCGGTTGTTACTGAGATCTCCGCCATCCGAGCCAAGCATCCACTTGGCCAGCACCACGGGGTTCAGCGTCGTCGTCACCAGCTTCTCACCGAAGGTGGTGTTTGAGGCGGAGACGTCGGAGTAGTGTTTGGTCTGGACCTTGTGGCGCGGGTCTTTCTTGCGGACCATCTCAGCGGCCTGCTCGGCCGTGCAGCCGTAGAGCAGATGAGTGACGTTGCCGTCGAAGCCGGTGCGTCGCAGCGTGAAGGCGAGCACCTCAGCGTGCACGAAGTCGAGGTCTCTGCACGTGGACGTGAACACCAGGTGCTTCACCTGGCGCGTGGCCGACGTGTCAGCCAGCGTGTCACCATCTGCTCCGTCGGGCTTGATAGGAGCGCCATTAAAGGAGCGCCAGCCCTTGCCGCTGGCCTCGATGGAGTTGGTGGAGACTGTGGACGAGGCGAAGAAGCGCACGTTAAAGTACATGTATAGCATGAACACGAGGCCCAGCGCCACGAACGCCATGTTGCGCTTCTTAGTGCGCGCGCGGCGGTAGGCGGCTGCGCCGCCGCGCTTGCCCGAGTTCTGCCGCTGTGGGAGCATCTGACAGGCTTTGGCTCGAGATCCTGGGGGTCTGGACTTGGAAGGAGGTGGCGGTGCAAGCAGAGCGAGTGGGGAGACGCAACTGCCACTGGGGGGAAGCGCAGAGAGGATATGTAGGTGGAGCGGCGATAGGCGGCGGGACTGAGGACGCGAGGACAGCGAGGGGCGTCGACGAGAGCTACGGTCTTGTCCGCTGACGTTCGTAGTGAGAGCTTTACTTCCGAGCCAAAACTCAGAGCGAAAGTGAGCCAATCAACGGCGACCAAGCACGTGGACGACGAGCGCTGCGGACAGCGTCTGGATTGGCAACACATGCTAGCTTTTGTATTGATTATCAACTGTACAAATAGCCGCAACGGATGTCACATGCAAGGCGCGTGATTTCACTATGTAGGTGTATTGTTTTGATCCGATCACCCTTTTAAATCCAGACGGTGCGTATAGCTTGTTGGATTTTCGCCCACGATCGTGCGTAGAAATACGTCTGTCGTCAATTGACCGCGACGGTAGTGGCGTCGTGAAAGTCTCGGCGGTAGCGGAGGACCCCACTTGCTGTCACTTCAACCGCTAGCCATGCGGCTGCCGCTGCCCTTGGACTTCTTCGCGCCCGTGCGGCTATCAGCGGAGGAGGTGCGTGACCTGCAGCAAGTGGAGGCGCGGCTTCTGGCCTCGTACCTGGCCAGCTACGACTCTCTCGCGGACGGCGTGGACTCTGCCTGGAACCTCGTGGGGCAGCGCGCAGGCGTCAAGATCTTCCGCCAGAGACCCAGAAAGAGGCCCAAGCAGAAGAACCGCAGTAACCAGCCCGAGCCTGAGCCGCAGAGCCAGCGTAGACGCCGCGAGCTGCCGGCTTTGAGACTCGTGGGCAGCGTGGACGGCACTCTGGAGGACGTGCTGTACGGCTCCATGTGGCGTTCGGGCCGGGAACGCGCCGCCCGAGCTCATCTCACTGGTGACGGCGTGGCGGACGGCGCTGTGCTCTGCAACGTCGAGGCTCCGTCCACAACGGAGCCCTTCCGGTCGCTGAGTGTCAAGTGGGCGCTGAAACGCGCGCCACACGGCGGCCTGGTGGTCAAAGACCGGGACTTCTGCTACCTGTCGGCGACAGGCGTCGTGCATTCGCCTCGCACGGGCGTCAAGCTGGGCTACCGCCTTCGCCACTCCATGACGTTCCCGTCCTGCCCGCCGTTCGAGAACCACTCGGTCGTCAGAGGCCAGATCTTCCTGTGCTCCTTCTTCCGGCAGCTTCGGAATGGCAGGGTGGAGGTGTTTCACGAAGGAACGTACGACGTTGGAGGTGGCAACGGCGCTATTGGACTCGGACTGCCCAAGTCCATTGCGGAGAAGAGCATCGTGGAGACGCTGCTGAGTGTGGCGGAGGTGCGAGCGTGCGCGCTGGCCAAGAAACTGGCTCGAGCGATGGAGAACACGGAGGCGGAGCGCGCGGTTGCCTCACTATCCTCTACGTCCGTTCAGGAGTCGATGGATGGAGAGAGACGCTGCGGAATGTGTCTGCGTCGACTAGGGAGCGCGCTCAAGCGGCGGTGTGCAGCGTGCCACCACTGGACGTGCTCGCAGTGCAGTGTGCGACAGGAAACAGTGCCTTCAGCAAAAGTTACGCGATCGAGAGGAGCTGTGGCAGCGCGTTGCTTCTGCAAGGCTTGCGTCGCGAAGGTGTTGCACGAAGATGCTGCTCAATACGCGGCACGAGATGCTACCGGGGACAACTACGAGGTGACAAGTGGGCGATGGGGACACGATGATATCCCCGAAGAAGAGGAAGGGGACGACGATACGGTACATTTGCCGAGCCGCAGACACTCGATGGTGTTGCTTTCAGCTGACACACGCCACTCCGACGCAGAGGAACTTTCTCGTCAACGGCGATTGATGACGGTGGCTACTGGCGTCCCAAGCAGCACCGAGTTTGGGTCTCGTGCCTCCGTCTCGCGCTTGTCTACCAAGCAGAAGTCCATCGACAGTGATGCCATGAACACCGTCAACAGCTCTCCGCCTGACGTTCGGCGACGACGCAGTACGACGCTGTCTGCGGTTCCTGGCTCCGTGAGCGGAAGCGGAGCTCCAGAGCGAAGCCGGCCGACTCGTCGCCTCAGTATGACGGCGCCCGACATTCTGCTGCGAAGTGACGTCGGCAAGCGCAACTGGGCGTCTTCAACGTCGGCACTGTCGCTCCAATCCCCTCAACGACACGTCGACGGCTCTCCAATTGTAAATATTCATCGCCGCCGACGGTCTGGAAGCGTGTCGCCTTCCGTGCGCCGAGCCAGTTTCGTAAGCAGCTGCAGCTCCGCTGGTAAGAGCGACGAGGTCCGTGTGCGAATTGTTACTCCCAAACGGAGTAAGCCTGCGGCCGCCTACACTCCGTATTTCGCTTCAGCGGGTGTGACTTCGAGACGTGCGTCACAAGATCCGCCATCGATTAGAACGGTTCACAACAAGTTCTTCCGGGATCTGTACAACGACCGAGGCGCGGCAGGAGGATAGACCTGGTGGTTTAATGTTGGACCAACCAATGTACATATTCATTTTTCGCGTAAAAAGTAGCAGTAACGACATCGTCGACAGTAAAGATTTAATCCAAAATCCAAACGATAGGCAATTCTTCCATCGTACAATGTAAATGCAAGTAAGGCAAGCTCTACCGTCCGAGACAAGTGCACTTCGATCAGCTGGGCGTGTATGTGTTGCGAGCTTTGTCACTTGCCCGTCCAGGTAGTCTGGTTATCTCGGCAAGAAATCGCAGTAGCTTTTCGAATCTAGTGATCCCCAATTGGAATCACTGTCGGAGCTCGATGGCGAACTCGCCTTTGTTAGACCACTCCACGGAGTCAGCTCTGCTAACCTCGAGTCCACGTATTCTTCGCACGCAACATCTCGCGGGCTCGTTTGAGCTGCTTCGTCGATACAGTACACGCAGAACGGCAGCTTCTTCTTGACCAGGCTCCCAGTACACACCACAAACCCGAGCTCAACTTTTACTTTGCATGATGCACACAGCGCACGCTTGCAAAGAGAACACGCCACGATTCCGGAAGCAAAAACGCCAGGTTTACGGCCGCACCCGATGCACTTGAGCTCGCCTCGAACTAACGTAGCGCTATGGCCCGCATCGCGACGTCGCAGTAGCCACGCGAGCTTCTTCAGCTGCGCGCAGCGGACCATTTTCCTTGCAGAAACAAGCGCTACCGATATGTGCTTGACCGCGAGAGAGCGAGAAGCTAGCCCGCCCGAGTTCACTGATCCTCGAGTGAAGTGCTCCACGACGTTGGCCCGCTGCCTGTACAGTCCACAAATCGAAACCGCCCCACGGATGTTGCGACGCAGCTTGGGCGTCTGCGGGAAGTGCACGGAGTGAAGCAGGTGATAGCCGACTGACTCGCCATCGCTGAGCTGGGTGAAGCCCGTCGCCTCCATGTAGACAAAGTCGCGGTTGGTCACGATGGGGCGGACGACAGGAGGCTGGTAACTTTCGACCCACTTGACGTTGAGTGACTGGAACGGGTTCGTAGCTGAAGGGCTTTCAATCGACGCGAGCACGGCGCCGTTGGCCAGTTGATCACCAGCGTAGAAGTATTTGAGACGCATCGAGGCCAGCGTCGGAGTCATTAATCCATACATTGCATCGTCCAAGGAGCCCTCCATGGTTCCAACCGTCAATAAACCGGGCAGATCCGCCAAATCGGAAGGCTGCTGCGGCTGCAAGTAGGGATCGTCAGCAGGGATTGAGCTGCTGCTGCTGCTCGGCAGCTGGGAATACACGCGCATGTTGTCGCGATGCTGCACTTGCTTCCAGCATTTTGTATCGATCTGCTCGTGGTCATCGTGCAGATATCGCTCGTAGCTCTCGACCAGGTGTTGCACGAAGACGTTGACAAGGTCCTTTAGCTCCACCGCGTCGAGAAGCGAAAGGTTGAGCGGCACGAACGGACTCGCCATCGGTCCGTCCAACGTTTCTTGTGCCTTGACGTCTAAAGCGCGAGTGTTGATAACTCGCCAGGGCCAATTGCCTCCCTCTCAAAAAGGGCAGGCGGTACCATTTTCCAATGAGATTGGTTCGAGTCGGGCCGCATTGGTTCGTCTGAGCGGTAGATCTCCGACTCGATAGATATCTGCAGCTCTGCAACAAATACTTCACTGCCAGTGTAGGAGTAGTCTGCCAGTGTATATGCATTGATATCGACTCGGAACGTTTCCAAAACTAAAGAAGTTGAAAATAACATCAAAAAAAAGGTACGGTACATGTATTTGAATGCGAAGTCGGAAAATATACAAGGATGCTCGCTTGCTTGCTTGCACGGCAACCCTACGCTAAACTCTATCAGTGGCATCCTTATCACCAAGACGCCTTCAGTAGGTCAACCGCCGCCTACTGCAGCGCTAGCGCCACCGTGGCCACAATGCAGTACCCGACGAACGACAGCGCTTGCAAG
>JAABLK010000288.1:0-36236 GCA_012295415.1 Phytophthora chlamydospora
TACAATGGTGGAGAAGGTGTCGGATGAAGACGACCAGAACGATGACGATGACGACAACGAGGAGGCAAGAGATGAAAAGTACGAAGCCTTCGTCCCGTGCAGCGCAATACCGTGGTCAGCCGTCCAACGCATCCACAAGCCTCTGCTGTGGCAGGATCCGACCGCCTTCGGGCTCTCTCGTGTTGCCAGCGATGACCTCGAGAACCTTCTGAGCTCCCTTCAAACTGCTGATGCCGCGAATGGCTCGGTGTTCGACATTAGCGTGGCAAAGAACCGAGCTGAGTGGTCGATCCAGAAGATTATTCTGTATGCCTCACCGATGCAACCGAAAGGAAAAAGGTAAGCTGCGTCTAAGGAACTCACAACTTCTCGCGTCTCCGACAGTGCTGTCGAAAGGTGCGCCCACTTTTACTGTCGAGAGAAATGGCCGCATAGATCTCGTCCTCGTCGTGGCGCATGACCTGTTTGACGGCCAAGCCAGCGCCTTCGTTTTGATGGAGATTGCTCTGGCGAAGAACGAGGAGCGGGGTACACCCACTGATTCAATATACGGCATTATCACGGACTACAGCCACTGGGTGTTCGTCAAGTGGACGACCAAGGGCATCAAGTGGTGCAGAGAGTTCATCACCGAGAGAACTCGTGACGCGGACGTCGCACGAGGGGCGGGCGCCTACACGCCGATTCTCGAGGAAACGGGCGACGACGATTACCGAGTCTAGCAGCTTTCTCACGACGTCCAGCAACAAGGCTTTCGAGTAGCAATATTGGTTAGAGCATATCATCTTGAGAAGAGCGCATTCTTAGGAGTGTCATTTTGTAGCTGACGCCAAGCAAGCAAACAGCAAGCATTAAAGAGTCCCGTTCCTACCTTTGTTATGCGCTTAAATCAGTGCATTTTTCAGGATAATTGACAGTTTAAGGACACAACCCTTTCAAATCTGATCAAAGCACTTGTTGCACACACATCCAGTCATCAACTGCCCGCGTGGATGACCAAGCGCAAGCAGCCGGACGGCGAGGCCTCTGCGCGCCTCACCAAGCAGCACAAGCCGCATAATAAGATCCCGAAGCAGCAGCGTGTGGGTAACTTCAGGAGGTGAGCTTCGTGTACTCATCCCGTTAGTCTTGGGCTCTGCTGACCAGTCGATTGATGCGTCTCCAACAGCTACTACACGTACCGACTAGGCCAGACGCACCAGGGGGAGCTGGAGACCGACCCGCGGCTCGCAGCACTGGACAAAGCCTGGTTCCAGGGGAAGAGGGGTCTCGATATCGGCTGCAACTCGGGCGAGTTCACCATCACCGTCGCCAAACGCCTGGCGCCCAGTTACCTGCTTGGCGTGGACGTGGACCCTCAGCTCGTGTCTCGGGCTAGAGGACACCTCAAGGACATTCTAAGGCAGCGGCAGATCGAGAAGGCGTTCGGTGAGATCCCAGCCGTCAAGGACTCTGCTAAGACTGAAGGTTTAGCTGCTACGGATGCAGAAGCTCCTGTTGATGGGAATGCGAACGAAAGGCTAGAGAAGGGAGCGCCCAAGGAAATCAAGGAGACGAGCAGTGAGAAGAAAGGAGACGAAGATGCGTTTGCGAACGAGATGCCGCTGTCTTTTAAGCTGTGGAAGCCGTCGATTCAGAGCCAAGCTGCTGTTCCTCGCGCTATTGGCAAGGCTGCTGTGGGGTACGTTGGAGCTGCGTTTGGCGTGGAGATGAGTGCACGGGATTGTTGATGCGAGTGCGTGTTGTGCTTGTGTAGGTCCGAGTTCCCGCTCAATGTGATCTTCAAGCGTGAAGATATTGTGTCGGACGCCCATGCTGGCAAGGACTACGACTTCATAACGTGGTAAGTTCGCATGTTGACTGTGCTGGCGTGTGTCGGAGAGATGTGCTGAACGTCGTTGTTCTCTTGTTCTCTTTGTGCCTGCAGTTTTAGTGTCACAAAGTGGATTCATCTCTTCCACGGCGATGACGGCATCAAAAAGGTGTTTGCCAAGATTTATGAACTGCTGGTGCCCGGTGGCCGATTCGTTCTGGAGCCGCAGCCGTGGAAATCGTACCACAAGCGGAAGTTCACGTCGGAAGTCACTGCGGCGAACTACCCCAAGATTCAGCTGCGGCCGAAGGACTTCCCCAAGTATCTGGTGGAAACGGTCGGGTTCCGTAACTGCGAGTTCCTCGAGGTCTGCCAGACATCCGCCAAAGGATTCCGGAGGCCAGTCTACGTGGCGCAGAAATGAGCTAGAAGCGCTGCCTGCGTGCTGCCTCAAATATACCTACACACTGCCCAACCCGTGCGTCCACTTACCAGTCGTTCGTGTTCGTGCATCGTCTATTAAGACTCGTCCAAGGCTGTGAGCCGCAAAGGACTTAAAGAGAGCGGTCTAGTGGCGAATGACCGATCAGGAGCGAAGATGGATACCTGGCAGACCGCAGGCAAGAAGCTCCAGTCGTCTCCTGTGCGTGTGACTTGACTGCTACAGCTTGTAGTGCTTACTTTCTCCAGGCAGCAACTCCAATCTTCACTTCGCCGTCGAACTAGACTCAAAACCCGCCTCTCCGTTCTTGTGCTAGTGTCCA
Source organism: Phytophthora chlamydospora (assembly GCA_012295415.1). Classification (NCBI taxonomy): domain Eukaryota; phylum Oomycota; class Peronosporomycetes; order Peronosporales; family Peronosporaceae; genus Phytophthora; species Phytophthora chlamydospora. The sequence continues at coordinate 2,578 of JAABLK010000288.1, forward strand.
TCAGATTGTCACCACAGCATTGGGTTAGCCCCAGTGCGTCTGCATCCAACCATCTTAAAAAAACACAACTCCATACCCTTCCGGATGATCGCAGCGGCCTGGCCTCTCGGCGCACCACCTCCAACACCTCCCTGTCCCAGTGTCGGTATCTTTCCCTTGTGCTTCTTCCACATCTTGACTCGCTTGAACATCGGCGCGTGCTTTAACGTACAGTGAATCCAAGAGCAACCACAACGACACCACTCGGAAGGTTAAGGCAACTAACGAGCAGGTAGAATGGGATCCTATCGTAATATGCAGATATGCAGCATAGAGTTGAGGAGGATATATATCTGGGAAGATGATGAAGAGGATCTGGCTGCCACGCAGATAGACCTGCTCCACCTGCGACGTGTTGCCGTTGATGTCGGTGCGCACGGCGTCCTTCATGACGCAGTTCATGTTGTCCTCCGTCTCGTCCAGCAGCCCGCGGTACGTCTCGCCCGTCTTCATCTCGATGGACACGATCGTGCCTTCGCCGTCGTGCAGCAGGATCGTCGGGATGCCCACGCCGCGCTTGCCCGTCACCGCCATGTCTCCTTCAGCTCTGTTCTCAATTGACTGCTCATGCCACGACTCACTTAAGTACGAATTCGGATTTGTAGATCGCTCTACATTGCTCTACAAGGATTTAGGTTCTCAAGGTAGAACAACTTTTGGTGAAGATGGGAGGAGAACAGAATGCCGCTAACTTATCGCACGTTTATTATGGGGCTAGAAGACTCCCGTCACGTTAAATGCCTGAAGCTACCGAGCACCATGCCACGTGAATGGCACCAGCCAGCGAAGCCAGCTGTGACTCGAGCAGCACAGAGCAGGAAGAACGAGAGCGACCCCTCGGCTGGAAGACGCCGCTTAACGGTACGACTTCTGGAAGCGAGCGCGGGCGCTGCCACCACCGAACTTCTTGGCCTCGCAGCGACGGGGGTCCGCCACCAGGAGGGTACGGTCGTAGGCGAGCAGGATGTCCTTGATCTCCTTCTTGGAGGCCTCATCCACGTCTGTAATTCAGCAGCAATTAACACACCAAAGTCAGCACAGGCATTCTCCATGACGTTGCACAGCGAAAGAGGTCGACTTACACTTCTGGTAGTAGGCGACAATGGCCTTGGCGATGGCCTGACGGATCGCGTAGATCTGAGCGGTGTGACCACCACCCTTCACGCGGATGCGGATGTCCACCTGAAGTTCATCATAGTCGTCGTCAAAGAGACAAAACACCACACGTCAGCGCACCATATCGTCAGGGTAGGTCGGGGGAGTGCAAGCCAGTTGCGACAGCATGGTATTTACACGACGGTAAACAGAGCATGCACACAGATTATTTGGGAGGTGCGAGTGCTTTTCACAGCAGAGCGTGAGCGTTGTGGTGGTTGGACACTCGAGGCCAGAGCAGCGAAAGCTGTCGGCGGTCCGAGGCAGAGTGCTATCGCCATTAGGCGAGGGAGCACTGCACGCCAGGGTGTGGGTGTGTTTGGAGCGGTGAATCCTCTGGAGAAAAACCGAAGAAGCCGTCCGTCCACTTGTCGTTCGCAGATACCATGGCTGTCGCGCGTAGCCCGCGACTCGAAAGAGGAATGGAGTTCATCGTACGTTGGCGAAACGCTGCTGGCCCAGCAGGAGCACGGGCTCGTAGGTCTTGACGCGCAGGATCTCCGGCTCCACGAGCTCGATGGGCGTGCCGTTGACCTTGATGAGGCCGTGGCCGCGCTTGCAGTAAGCGACAGCCGTAGCGTTCTTCTTGCGGCCGAAGACCTGCACCGATTCAATCTTGCCCTCCATTTCTGATGCCTGTGCGAAAATTAGCAATGGGCGGCGCCAATGTCGGGCGCGCTCGCCCCCAGATCGATTGGCGGCCAGAGAGGGCCGCGAGCCATACAAAGGCCAAGTCTGATTTTGCGCCAATCGACCGCGAGAAACGATATTACTGGAAGAAAGTCGGATTTGCGGTATGAAGTATGCTGTTTCACAGGTGCGGCGCCGCCGCCAGTGAAGCTCCAGCACCATCAACTGCCACAAGTTGTACTGGAGCACTAAGAGTACCGAAGCGTACCAAGCTACCAAGACAGCCATGCGCCCGCTTACCGATGATGAGATGACGACGGTGTTCGAGAAGATCAGCAAGTACATCGGCCGCAACGTGCAGCACCTGGTGACGCGGCCCGACGAGAAGTACTGCTTCCGTCTGCATGGCAACATCGTGTACTACTGCAGCGAGAAACTCATGCGCCAGTCCACCAACGTGGGCACGGACGAGCTGCTGAGCATCGGTACGGCTGTGGGCAAGCTCACCAAGACCAAGAAGTTCCACCTGCGCATCACGTTCCTGGACTACCTGGCTCAGTATGCCAAGTACAAGGTCTGGATCAAGCCCAACTCGGAGATGTCCTTCCTGTACGGCAACAACGTGGTCAAGTCGGGCCTCGGCCGTATCACCGAGGGCACGCCTCAGTACGCGGGTGTGGTGGTCTACAGCATGAACGACATCCCGCTGGGCTTTGGCATCGCCGCGCAGGCAACAGAGATGTGCAAAGACCTGGAGCCCACGGCCTACGTGGTGCTGCACCAAGCAGACATCGGCGAGTACCTCCGCGTTGAAGACGAAATGTTTTAAAAGAAGACCCGCTGCGCGGAGGAGGCTGACTGGGAGACGCAGTCCACCTAGACTTTGTGCGCCATCTACATATATAATAGACTTTTCACGCCTGTTTGAGCTCCCACAAAATTGATTCTTCGAGTTGAGTTTAGCACACCCAAGCTGCGTGCAAGTCGTTGCACTTCGTAGTATACTCTATTGCTTCACAGTCGTCCTGCGTCACGGCCCGGACCCTCACTCATCCAGCAGCATGGCCTTCATCGAGCTTTGAATTTGTTCGTAGGAGGCAAAAATGATGGCGCCGGTGGGCATCACCTTGAGGATATTCGCCGACAAGCCCTTGAACAAACCGATGTAGCCTTCGTTCCGAATGATCTTCGTCGTGCAGTCCCACGTGCCATGATACTTGTTCGCAGAAGGCCCTCCCTGCTGCAGCCGAGCTTTGATGACCTGGTACGGGTACGTAGCAGTTGACGCGATCGACTGCGCCACCGCACCCATTGCCAGCGTCGGGATGACGTCCATCTCTGGGCTCCAATGCAACTGGTACATGCTCTTGAGTCGCTCGTACGCCACAAACTTGATCGCTCCATTGGTTGTGAGAAACAGCGCTGGTATCAAACCCTTATAGAGAGCTGAAACACCTTCCTCTGCTACAATCCGCCGGAATGCATCTACACAGCACAGTAGCAATATAACCACAACATTAGCTTTTGTTCCCACCAACACCTCGGTCTGCATCAACGCATTGCATCCACCCGACGCACCGGACACGCTTCGATACGGCATATTCTCCACCAGCTTCTTGGCCGCATCCTTCCCCGTGACACTGGCTTGCAGCCGTCTATTGCTCTGCACTTGCATGCGGATCTTAATGAGCCAGATGGGGTTGGTGAGTGGCACGCAGATGACGCCGGCCTCGATGCCGGAGAAGAAGTGCTGCCACGAGCCCTGGATCCAGCCCTCGTCGGCCATGCGGGCGTAGCGCTGCTTCGCGTTCTGATACACGAGCATGTAGATGCCCCACGACAGTGTCGCGCCGTACAGCGCTGGACTCATGCCGCGAAATAGCGCGCGGACACCCTCCTCAGCCACGATGGAGCGGAACGCGTGCCCTAGTGAACGAAAGGCATGAGCGGATCTCTCATGTACTTGGTAGCGGACCTTCACCAGGTCCAGCGGGTACAGCAGCACCGTGGAGATAGCGCCGGCTCCAAGCCCTGCCGTCGAGCTGATCACGCTACGCCATTGGTCCTCGGTCAGCAGCTCCTTGAGCGTCATGGTGTCGTCAAGAACAGAAGAATACCAACTGAGACCGAGGAAGTGCGGCCAGGATTAGCCTTCACCAACGAACGGTACGTAAGCGCATGTTGTTCGACAGGTTCAGTATTCTGGGTTAGAGGTTCAACTGCAGTCGTAAAGTTGAACTTGCCTTCCGCGCGCGGAATCGCTTCCGGCCATAGTTAACCAACCACAGCGGAGGATGGGAAAGACCGCCGGGAAGCGCAAGGACCGCGGCGCGCAGTTCGTCCGCAACAACTTGGAGCTCCTGGGCTTCGGAAGTCGGCGAGACGCGCTGGTGCAAGCTGTCAAGGAGCTGTTTGAGAACGGTGCGACGCGAGACGAGCAATAGATAAGCGGAACGATACACTAATAAGGCAATGGCCATGCTCGATGTTAGCGCTGGATGCTACGCAAGCTCTGGGCTCGGACTGCTCGTGGGACGACGCCCCTCTCGAGTTGCTGCGCGTCAGCGTGCAGTTAAATGAAGAGACGGGCAGCATTGACATCGTGTGCGCCGACACCGGCTCGGGCATGCATGCGCACCAGGTCAAGCTGCTGTGTTGTAACGCATTTGAGACGACCAAGGCAGATGCAGAGGGGGGGCGGTGCACCAGTGGGAAATATGGTACGGTAGTAGTTGCTGGGGCTGCTTCTTGAGGGTGAAGCTGGCTCAATATTGTTGTTTCAGGTGTTGGGCTGAAGGCAGCCATGTTGTACAGCCAGCTGCACGCGGACGACGCTTGCTTGAAGATCACCACGACCTCCAGCTCGGACGGCATTCTGTATGTGCAGCTTCGCATCGATCCAGACTCGGAGGAGACGGCGGTTGTGAAGAAGGTGGCTCATTTCGTCGTGGACGAAGATCATCAGCGCTTCTCCGGGACGGAAATGCGGCTGTCAGTTCCTTGTCCAGATGGTGTAGTAGCGTTGGAGAGCGCTGCAGAAGCATTGACATTGTACTTCCAGAGTCTGCGGTACACGGCGCCTCCGTTCGTTGGTTTGCAGTTCAACTTCGACGTTGCCGAGGTCAGCGTCAGTGTTGAGTTCCAGCACAGAGAGGAACCGATCGACCGCTTCGCCGCTGACCTCGGCACAAGCACAGAGGATCTATTGTACGCGATTCATGATGAAGGGGTTGTTTCTATCAGTTGCATCGCGCTGATGCTCGGGAATACTAGTATTGCACCGGGCGGCCAAAGCGACATCAAGATCTGCCTGCTCCGCTACGCTAACCATGCCCCGCTGGTCAATGGCGAGGACTTTTTCCTCTGCGGGAGTACGAAGGGTGTCAGCTCCTGGAAGGTCTGGAAGAAGTACGGCTTGCGCTGCCAGCGAGAGACCTCGCATCTTGCCAACCAGCTCGTCGCAGTGCCTATGCGGCCGTCAAACCGAAAGGAGGTTGAAGCCGCCGAAGAACCTGCTCGCCTCGTTCTGGCCATTGACATCTGCGCTGCCAATGTTACGAGCGCGAATGGACTCAAGTACGGCAGTTTGAAGAAAAGCACGCTAGACTCATGCTACGCCGGTGGCGTGCAGACCTGCTGCCGGTCTATTTTGCAGCAGCTAGCGGATGCAGGCCGGCTGTGCACGCCTCAGCAGCACCAAGACCAAGATCTGGTTGAGAACTTCGCGCCACTGATTGCGAAGTCCCTTGCAGCTATCGCCAAGCAGTCTCAAGTAGGCCAGCCGGACGACACCGAACCACCACAGTGCGAAGCAAGTCCGTCGGAGCACTTCAACGAGGAGCTCATCCTGCGAGAGCTTCAAGCAGTGTTGCGACACTGGTAAAACGCATAGTTCATGCGATACGATGGGTAGCGGTTTGGGGGCGGGGATTGTTGGCCACACCATCAAGAACGACCGGAGGACAGGAAACATGTCGGCTATCGGAGCGCTGCGCGAACTGGAGAAGGACAAGAAGGGGCCCAACAACACCGGGCTGAAGGTGCGCTTGCAATGTGATAAATATGGCGCTTGCGTGACCGTAGTAGTTGCGGTAGATGAGTCCCTGTGGCGTGCTAATCGCTGTGCTGCTCTGGCTTGTCCCTGCAGGAGCTGTTCGTGAACCTGCCGACCCGGATTCGTCAGTCTGGCCCCGTGAAGAGCGGCATCAACTTCGCTATCAAGGTGCGTCGGAGGTGTTTGGCATCAATGATGCTGCAAGGCGAGGTCTAACGTTGTTTTCGACTTGTGGTGGCACTTCAGAGCTGGCAGACGTCAGGCCGATGGCTGTGGGTGCTCTCCACGACGCTGCTGGTGACGCTGGTGCCGTTGAGCATTGAGGTACATACTTTTCTCCGTGCAACTTGTTTTCTCGTCCCTTCGCCGCTTGCTTAAAGCTTTGCGGGTACCCTGTCGTGATGTTCCCCTGCGGACGATGCACTGACCGTAATTGCCGTTTGTTGCTGTCTTCAGATGCTGCGTGAGGAGCAGACGAACGAGGTCGTGAAGGAGCTCGTGAGCAAGGGCTTCAGCTACAACCAGATCCAGGGCATGGGCTACATGGTGTCGCAGCCGCAGAGCACGCTGGCAGCGCCTGCTGAAGGCGCCGCTCAGTAATTTGACAGCAAGATCTTCCCTTGGGCGTAGCAACCGCGAATAGAAGGAGTGTTCGCAGCGGCTGCTCGAGCAAACAAGCGGCGCGTCGTTAGCTGTACATGTCGTTGCGGTCTACAGTATCCAGCCTACGGAGAAGAGAAGCCAAGGGCACGATGACTCGAGGCTGCTCTACATCTGGAGAAGGAGATCGCGGTTGGTGCTGGAGGAATTCAATGAACGAAACATAGATCGCGTACATTCGTCACTACCGACGAGCTTAGACCCCCGGCCATTCTACTAATTGACCTCTTGAGTCGTCCCCACGCCGCTCTCGTCTTCCTCCCGACTGGTTCAGCGCAGGCTTAGTCGCTTTTCTTCTTCTTTTGGCTCTTGATCATGACCATGCCGATGAAGGTGGCGGCCCCACTGAAGAGCAGCACCAGCAGCACAGCCGGGATGCTGATGGCGTAGTGGTATGGCAGGAAGAACTGCTGGATCGGGTGATCCTCGTCAATGAAGGGCTGCAACAAGCAGGTAGCCACACAGGAGCAACATGTTAGGCGTAAGTGACGCGTCTGGCACCAAGGAGGCGAGATGGCGATGGCGTCGGCCGTACTGTGAGCAACACCCAGACGCTGTAGTAGACGTAGACGACAACGCTGATTGCCAGCAGAACCAGCCCCACAACCTTGTCCGACGCTCCCTAGGGTTGCCAACACAACGAGTAGCAGACACGTATTAGCAACCCAGTCAACGCAGACACATTCGAGCTTGATGAAGCGCACCATGATGCTGTCCTCGAACTGGCAAATTGACACGTTTTCAACTGAGCGGTCTTTTGCATTGGTCCAAAAAGAGTGGTGCAAAAGGAGAGCAGCTCCCCAAAAAGAATAGGCTGAACAAGTTGCAGACAACCTGTGCATCTTCCAGAGCGGTAGGTTGCAATCCAGATGCTCGGTCATACATATACATCGTGATCACAAGTTGGTGCTGTAGCTACATCGTCTTGTGCGCTCATTCCATGTGGGTCGGGTCGACCTAACCGTAGCGATCCTCTTGGGCGTGATGTCTTCGTGTTGGCAAACACGAACAGCGGGATCGATGAAAAGCTTTGCTCTCGTGGCATAGAGGAAGCCGTTTATTGTCGATGGCTCGCCGTTCAAGGGTTCGAGCCGCCGCGGATTCCTCATTTGCGAATTTCTTCGCTTCCGCTCAAGTCTTCAACCAACTGACCGCCTAAAATCCAAGTGCTATGCCGTCTCTGAGCACCATCGCTACTTCGATCTTCGGTTTGGCGCTGCTGACTGTCTCGAACTCCCAGCCGCATCAGTCGAATAGCAATGTGACTGAGGCTGATAGCACGATGCTGCTCACCGCACTGAGCGACGTGGACGCGTACAGTTCCGACGTCTCCACCTTGGTTTGCCTCTACAAAGTGAACACTCTGGCAACCAAGAAAAACAACTACAACTTCGACGTGACTGGCTGCAAGGTGGATGCGGAGTGGGTTGGCCGATGCCCCGACCTCACCTCCTTCCCTGGCTGTGGCGACTACAACATCGTCGTTTCGTCGAAGAAGGCCAAGAAGCCCAAGGTGACGTCGATTACTAAGCTTGCGTCCAAGTAAGCAGCAGGTACAACTCGATGTCGCTAAGCTTAGGTCCCAACTCACTTGTGCACGGGAGTTTAAATGTTAGAGTTTCCTGGCTGCAATGTGCTTGGCGCCGAAATACACGATTCTGCAGATTCGCTTGCGTGCTCGACGTTCATTCGGGGTTCAAGCCATCGACGTGGACTGCTTCCACCGCATCCATTGCAGTCTCGTATCGTTGCTTCCTTATTCAGGTCCTTCGCGGAGCTCACGAACTCCATTTTCTTACGGTGCTGTTGCCCAGGCCTGAAACAGTTCATACGAGTAGTGAGGAATTGCTGCTGTTCCTCCCAAGAATGCGTCCAGCTTGTGTAGAAATCTCGGTCCGCTCAATGAGTCCACACCCAGACTGTTCACACGATCAAACGCGAACCTGTCCTTTCAGGCAAACATCCGGGAATGATTAAAGAGTTTTGCCCTCACTCTGTAGCCCACTCAGAAATTCCTGGGCCTCTACGTCTACTGCAGATGGATGGGACTTTTTGGTTTTCGTGTTGTTATTGTAGTTGCTTCGAAAAACTACGAGCAAACAGAAACACCATGAAGCTACGCAGGTCTCCATCGAGTTGTACCAAATCCTGAGGCAGTGCACCACGATGGAGCTGGGCCTCCGTTGAGGTTCTCCAACCATCCCAGAAAGTTAAGAGATTTCCTGTCGTCGAGTTGATGGAAAGCTGTGTCAAATTCAATTCATCTTCAATGGTAAACTACGGCAAAGGCTATCGCCACAGGTGACTGCATACCCCATTCATGTAAAGCTATCCAAATATGTACTGAGCTTTCACCATTCTTCACCATTCTTCAGGACCTAAAGCCCATGTAGCGATGCTATTACTTCGGCGGAAGAGCGCAGGATACCCGCAGCTTCATTCCGTTGAATTCCTTGCCATCCAGATCTTCCACAGCTCGGTTCATATCCTCAGCGCTGCGTAGCGTCACAAAGCCGAAGCCACGCGCTGTAATACGTACCGTTTCGTAGCCCAGATACTGGAACAGGAACGACAGCTCTTCGCGCGAGGTGCCTTGGGGGAGATTGCCGACGTAGACCTCGTACGGGTGAGGAGCGGGGTGGAAGCGGTCGCCGCCTCGGCCAGGGTTTCCACCCCTGCCATAGCCGGCACGGTCCCCATCACGAGGCCGATAGCCTCCGTTGCTCCCTCGTCGCCGAGTATCCAGGTTGGGCGGGACCTCGGCGTGGCCCCACCAGACACTGTGGACAATGACGCCCTCCGCGTTGCCATTTTCATCACGCGTGGGGACCGTCAGCACGAGGTTCTCTCCTTCACGGATTGGCACGCGGTGTTTGAACTCGTCCTGGAAGATCTCCTCAATGAAAACGAGGAAACCCGTGGGTACGACCGTCAACCGCAGCGTGAAGGGCTCGCCGAACGTGATCGGGAATCGCTGTAGTGGTTGCGAACACCCCCAGCGTCCGTCGATGTTGCTGTTCTGAATGATGTGGCCACCTCGTTGACGGCGCGGGTTGAAGTGGTACAGCACCGTTCCAGGGTACGGCGCGCCACTGAGCATGCTCGACTGCGTACTGACGTTGAAGCAGCAGCGCGAGGACCGCGGGGGGAGCGTGGCATGGATAATCAGCGTATTGTTCGTGGCAAACGCCACTTCGGGCAGCACGAGGTCCAGCGGGGTGCCCGTGGCCGAGTCCCAGTCTTCACTCCTCAAGAAGCTCTCGAGCGGCAATTGAATGGACGTCCGTCCTCCCTGGATCTTGATCTCTCCGGGTTTGTCGCTCTTTGTGCTGCGCGGCCGCTTGACGCTGTGCACGCCGCCCACGACGCTGCCAGAGCCGCCTCTCAGGATGTCCGTCAGGGGGTTGCTCCTCTTGACAGCCGTTGCAGCTCCAGCTCTCGCCGCTCCAGACTTCTTGGCCATCAACAGCTTGGCTCTCTCTACAGCGGACATGGCAGGCTTAGCCCCTGCAGCTGCAGTTCCCGGTGCGGCCGCCCCATTGGCTGGAGCCGAGGCCGACGATCGCTGGGCCAGGAAACTCTGAACCCTCGCGCGATCGCTCGACGCCTGGCGCTTGGGCGTCGTGGAGGACGGAGGTGTCGCCCCTCCAGCAGAAATCTTCCCCATGGAGGTTAGGGAACTCTTGCGGCCCAGCGGGACGGCCTTGGGGGATGCCAAAGAGCCTGAAGGGGCCGAAACGTTGATCTCCGCGTCATCGGCGCTGGGGAGCGCGGCATCCGTCGCCGCCTGGAACAGCTGCTGCAGCAGGATCTCCTGTGCCGTGAGGTACTTGCCGCCGTAGGCCTCGAGCTGCAGGTGCTGCTGCAGCTCGTGCAGCTCGTCGTCCTTGGACGTCTCCAATGCCACCGCCTCGTCCTTCGCCATCGGTGGGAATTCAGAATGGTGTTCGTGTGGTGGACATGAAATTGGTGTAACGTAACACGACAATATTCAAATTCTGCTGGAAAAGATGCGGGTGGCTTGCGGCTTGATGGTGCTGCTCTCGGTATGTGAGGCGGACAATGAGAGGCTGGACGTGCTGTTTGGCGATAAGATGGAGGAGACGCAGAAGCTATTTAATGGCGTGGAGAATCAGCTGAGCGCGGCGCGGCAGGTGGCGGAGCTGTTCGCGTTGGAGACGGAGCAGCGGGCGTTGATGGCGCTGGAGACGAGGGCCAAGATGGAGGCGGTGCGCGCGGGCGTGAAGAAGGAGATGGAAAATGCAGTGAAGGAGGTGGAGGAGCTGCGATGTGTGGCGCTGAAGAATGTGACGATGTGGAGGCAAACGCTGAAGGGGCTGCAGGATGCGAGCGAGAAGAACAGACAGACGCTCAAGAAGCTGGAGGAGCAGCGGGAGGTGGAGAGGCAGAAGCAGCTGGAGAAGGAGGAGATGGAGCGGCAGGAGAAAGAGAGGGAACTGCAGAGAGCTGAGGAAGAGCAGATGAAGATGAAGTTGAAGAGGCAGCGGGAGATTGAGAAGAAACTGGATGAGGAACGGAAGCTCGAGAGGCAGCGGGAGATAGAGAAGAAACGAGTGGAGCAGATGAAGCTGGAGGAGAAGCGCGGAAAGTTGTTAAAGGAGAAGAGAAGCGTGGATGCAGTGAAGAGTGAAGATGGAGAGGAGACTCGGTCGTCGAGCGGCGAAGGGCGTGTGAGCACGGTGAAGCAGTTGCTGGCGTGGTATGTTACGATGGAGCAAAGTGCGTGGAGTGCGGCTGTGACCTTCTATAGGCAGTTGGTGGTGCCTGTCGTGGCGATCCTGGGCTTTTTTCTCGTGATGACGGTGATCATTGCAAAGTATAACGCGATGAAGCAAGCGCAACGCAATAGGCGAGTGCTGTACTCTGGATATCCGAAGAGCTACCGACGAAAGGTAAAGCAAGAAGCAAACCCCGTTCTAGCCGATGATACGGAACTGCGGCCACGTCGACGTCAGGAAGTCTTGCGTCGTGACCCCGATGGGCTATTTGGGAGCTGATGCGTCAATGCGAACTGCGCTCACGACCGCGTGTTGGAGCTCCTTTCTGCTGACGTATTTCCAATAAATTATGACGAGTTGAAGACTTAAAGCTTAAAGTTTGAGAACCATTTTGCCTTTGCCTGTTTTCAGAGTCCACCATTGAAAAACGGATACTACTACTACATAGTAGTGTGTTAGTCGATTTACTTTCCCTTCTCAACTACGGTTTACTGCATTAGTGGTGGACGATTTTTCGTGAGTCATTCGGGTAGTATTGTCTTCGCAAACCATACGATAAAATGCTATCCGTTCAACGCAGCAAGGATCGTCAGGCAACATGAGAACTAAACACATGCGCAAGCGGGGTTAGCCGTACTTGAAAGGTTTATAGGAGCAGATAGGGGCATTCGGTCGTTCAAATAAACACGAGAAGCCCATCGCCCCGCCTGGCACTGACCTTACTTTTAGAAGTCTTCGAAGGCAACTCCGACACTTTTTTTACAACAAGGATTGCCATTGGAGACTTTCCTGAAGATTTTTTTTTCATCCCGAATATCGGAACGAAATACTACGCAGTTGAAGAAAGTCAATGTTGCAATTTACAGTCACGTGTTGGTCAATCGATATATATTCTGGCCAGTGGAGGCATTGGTGTTTATATAGTTTCGGCCTAACATGCTTCCTGAAGTTTACTCGGCGGGCGTGATAGACGACACCTCGAGCGTGTCGGTCCACGGCTGCGAGAAGATGACGACGCTGTAGCTCGAGTAGTCGCAGTTACGGTCGTCGCAGGCGCCAAGCTCATCGTCCGTCTCGACGTCGCAGCCAGCCACCTGGAACTTGTAGTTGGTGCCAGCCACAGTCTGCGTAGAGAGGCCCTCGACGGCGATGAGGCAGATTCTAGTGGTCACGTCCTCGTTGTAGGTGGTCACATTGCTGGTCGCCTGCACCAGAATATCCAGGTCTTCGCTGGTGGCGTTCTTCTGCGTGTATCCGCCAAGAATCGTCACGCCTTGAGCAGTCGAGGCGGCAGTCAGCGCCAACGCGGCGAGGAGAGCGACGGGGGAGCGGGGGAAAGCCATAGCGTTGAAGGAGTGGGAAGTGGACCTGTGACGGTAGTGATGGAAGCTGCTGAGCTTTACTTGCGGTGTGGCCTCAAGCGTGGAAGTCGAAGAATGAGAGCCCGCCGAGACGCGAATTTTCGCGTGCGCCGACATGTGTGCGGACTGCCCATCTTCTCCATGGATCACTGCGATGCATTTTTGTCCGCCGATCCTGCGCGCCGCTCTCGGCTTTCGGTATGAGCAGTGCACCCGGAGCGGCGGCGCTTGTTGTCGTGGGGTTGCACACGGAGCGTGTCACCTTCCAGCCGGTGCGATTGCCACCAAAACATACGGTTTCTAGCGCTCTGAACAACGATTACTTGGTGTTTGTATGCTCTTCGTTGAAGTGGAGGGGGGGGGGCTGTCCCTGCAGACCATCAACTATTTGGTCAACGTGAGCAACTCGCCTCGATGGCCGCTTCAGTTGATCCGCGTTAGCTCTCGGAGCACGAAGATGCCGACCGCGAAGCTGGAGTCGAGGTGAAAACACTTAGGACAGCATTGTGGGGATCTCGTCGATGGACGGGCGAAAGTTAAAGTTCAGGGGGGCAGCGACGCCTCTGCATTGATGCATCTGTCGGCGCAGGTCTTGCACCGTGCGGTTCTTGTCGGATCTTTGTGGCCGGCTTGTGTCGGCCGTCTGGCGCTCATGCTCTGTCTCGCTGTATTATTTTTTTGGAGGACCCGGGCCTGGATGGCGGCGTGTCGGTCGAAGCTCACAAGATGTCGCTCGGCAAAGGAGAGGCTTCGGCCCGAAGTTCGGGATCCGCTGGATATTACGCGCGACCTGCACATTGAAGCTTAAGAAGACCTGGCCTACTGGTGGCTGGTAAACTCCGGCTTCCGCAGAGGACGAGCGTATCACCAACCACTTGACAATTTTCGGTCTGGTCGACAAAGGCGAGAACTTCAAGCGCTCTCTATCGCTCACGGTTCTAGGCTAGATGGATACCCCTGAAGCTAAGGCGTTTTTACCTCGACCAGCATCTGTCGAACACCAAAGCGGCTTCTTCTTCCTGTTCGTCCAGGCCAACGCGGTGGGGAGATCGAGATTAACAGCTCGGTGACACGGCTTCACGTTTGCCATTCTGCAACTTGCACTCTTCACCGCGGCTGCCCACGACCATGAGGCCGACTCGGTACTTTTCATCGATTTTCGTTGCCAATGTTGCAACGCTCGGTCTGCTACTTCCAGGGACAACGGCAACTCCGTTCGCGAACAACCCGGTGACGATCGTCTCAAGCGCTACGTCGCTTTCTCACGCCAGTCCTGCCTTCGGTGGAATCGCTCCAGGCACGGACATCAGCGTTCTCACCTACGAGGTACACGAGTACAAGTACGTCAGTGTGGAAAGCTCCAACAGCAGCTCCACCACTACGAGTACTACAACCACAAGCGATGGCGGCAAGAGCAGCACCACCTCCACGACCAAGTCGAGCTCTTCCGTCCAACAAGCGGCAGTATTCAACAGCTCGATAGTCGCCAACAAGGTGGTCCAGGCACCTGTACAGGAACGCACGCTGGAAGATACGTCTTCCTCTTCCGACCTCCAGAAGCTGGAAAGCCACTTTGGGACAGCCATGGAGCTGAACGTGAACAACTTGGCTTCGAGCGCGGCGTACTACGTCATGCCGTGGCCCAGCAGCTACTGGGCTACCTACTTGGACGGCATCAACTACCGCTGGAGCTCCGCCAGTGAGCCCAGCGCTACCGAAAAGTATGCTAGTGCTTTCGGCTTGGACCCCGACGCTCTGATGACCAGCGTCTCCCAGGCCACTGGTGTGCTTTCGATGGCTTCATCGAGCACATCGTGCTGGACGAACTGGGACTGTGCTGGTGAAGGCGACGGTAGCGTCTGTGCTCGACGCGACGGTGAGACTCAAGGCTACTGCATTCCGACCTGGTACGGCATCTGCCACGCCTGGTCTCCTGCGGCTCTGCTAGAACCCGAACCGAACTGTGCCATCAACTACAACGGCGTGACGTTCCAGCCCATGGACCTCAAAGCTTTGGTGTCTGAGGTCTACGATGGAGCGGGCATCGCCACGGTCTTCACCGGCGCTAGGTTTTACGGCCCTGAAAGCGACGACACTACGGACGAGTATGGCCGCTTCACGGATTCTTCCCGTCGCGATCTCGGCCCTGGCTTCATGCACGTTGCGCTAGCCAACATCATCGGCCGCTTGAACGCATCCGTCGTCATGGACGTCACAGCCGGAGCCGAAGTCTGGAACCAGCCCATTTACAGCTACAGCGTGGCCACTCAAACCGAAATGACACCGAGCGAGGCTGCTAGTCAATACTTCGGGGCTTCGACGTATCTATTCAACAGCGAGGCCCAGCGCATCATGTACGTGGAGACCAGCGTGTCCTGGATGGTGGAGACGTTTGAAGATGGAGGACTCGTGGCCTCAGGTCGAGCCTCAACCTACATGTCTAGTAAGACGTACTCGTACCTGCTCGAGCTGGACAACGACTACAACATTCTCGGTGGCGAGTGGGTCGGTGACTCGCAGTCCGATCACCCAGACTTCCTTTGGCTACCAGAAGCTCGCCCAGATCTGAGCACCGTCACGGAAGCGGGTCTCAGCTACCAGAACGTCCGCACGCTGCTGGATATGGCCACTAACTGCGCCTAGTGCAGCGTAGACGGCACCAACGTTGGCGGTGTTTGTGTGACGTACTATCTGTTGGTTGTTAGCAAAAATCCATGCGTTTGTCTATTCAATGCATGCCCAGACTTCCTTGCTCTGTCTTAGCAGCACTTCTTCTTCTTCTTTCCACTGTGGTGCGAGTCTTTAGGGGGATCCTCTAGCTCGTCGTCACGGTCGCTGCTCTTCTTCTTCCTCTTGTGGGAGCAGGACGAAGATTTGTGGCCGCTTTTCTTGCTGAACATGACGTACTTGTCCTTTTGGTTGAGCTCCGTGGCCATCGCTGCCAGCTCCGGGTTGTGCGTCTCGAGCTTCTTCAGCCACTTGACTGCCATGCGCTTACGACCGCTGCGCGTCTTGCGCCACACCGCGGGGAAGTTCTGCGAGCTGCAGAAGTTTTGAGTGACGGCCACAGTGTCGTCCACATTGACGACGGCGTGCCACCAGCCGCCAGGGATGAACACCGTCTCACCGGGGTGCTGCATAAACTCGATGCATTGCAGAGTCTCCGGTGCGTTTGCACGCTTCAAACGCGGCAACAAGTCCATGAAGTAATTGACAGCTTCGTCGTCCTCATCGCCGCGAACGTGCTTCTTGCCATTTACAAGCTTCTTAGGCAAATGCGGAGGAAACAGCACCCAGCGCTTGCGGCCCACGATGAGCGTGTTCCACGCACTGGTTCCAAGCGGGTCAAGATGAAGTGTGGTGCCTGAGCGCTTGGGTCCGACCAGGAACCAACGGTATGGCGGTCGTAGATCCTCGCCCACCGAGGAAAACAGATCCTCCGGGAAGTACTTCGGCACCTTGTAGTCGTCAAGCAACGGCTCGGTGTCCTCGTGGTCGTCGAAGGTGCTGTCGAAGATGTACAGCGGGCTGTCATCCGTCTGCTCTTTCATGTAGGCCATGAAGTACTTGAACTTCAGTCGGATGGATTGGCCGTTGTCGTCCTGGCCGCACTTGAGCTCCACGCGCTTGTAGTTCTTGCGCAGCTTCTTCAGCCGCCAGTTCTTTACAGCACCCCAGCCATCCGCTTCCGGAATGCCATCGATCACTACCGGAACCGCAGGGCGCTCGTACTCGGCGATGAAGCGCTTGACCGTCAGCTCGCTGCAGTGCTCGCGCTTGATGAGGTTCGATTCGTCCAGTGGCAAATCGCATACATTCGAACCAGCAAAACCTTCGCGGTTCCAAGCCTCCGGGTCGATGTCTAGCAGCACAAATCATATACCTTTGGTTAGTTCTAGAGCTTCAAATGCTTTCGAGGTGTCAGTTGGTACCTGATCGTTGCTTCTTCTTGGCGTTCAAAATCACGCGCTCCACCTTCGGAGAATACACTGGAGCCGGCACTGGCGGGAAACGAGGTCCCGTGGGCGCGCTGTAGGTGTCGGAGTCCTCACTGTCGGAAGAGGACGAAGACGTCGAGGAAGAGTTCGATGAAGAGTCTGACGAGTCCGAGTCCGACGAGGTGACGGACGGCGAGCGCCGGAGCTTTTTCTTGCTGTGCATCGCCATGGTTGCAGATATTCGTGACTATACGAGGCGCAACGGACGTCGAGAAAGCGCTTCTAGCCGCAAGCAGAGACGTGAATGCGCAGCCCAATTGAGCTCTTCGTCCCGTGCGTGGCTCAGAAAATGAGCCACACTACAGCCACACAAATTGAAGTAGCATAGACAAGTCGAAAAAATCGTCGGGATCCCTTTACAAGCACTTCTCTCTCTATAAGAGCACAACGTCACTATTATTTGATGTGGTCCACAACGCACATCTTGCTCCCCTTTTTCGATACATTTCGCAAGTCAAAGCATCATGGCCGACGGAGTGTATTCGGTGTCGACCCAGGCGTACGTCAAGCTGGCGCTGCATGCAGCCAAGCGGCCGGCCACCTCTGTGTGCGGCCTGCTGCTGGGCCAGGATCAGGGCCAGGGCTTCGTCGTGACGGATGCGGTGCCGCTGTTCCACGAGGAGGCGCCGCTGGCTCCGCTGCTGGAGGTGGCCTGTGCCTCGGCCGACGCCTATTGCCAGAAGACGCAGAAGTTGAAGGTCGTGGGCTTCTACTACGCCGGAAGCGGGTACTCTCCGTCTGATTCCGCGTCTGGACTCAGCCACGGCGCCGAGAAAGTGGCCGACAAAGTGGAGCAGAACTGCTCGCGCGCCTGCGTCTTGGTGGTACGTTGTTGCGCCGGATAAGGGGAACTATGTGATCACTTTTGACTTGGTGTTTGTATGCAGTTGGACAACCAGCAGCTCAGCAGCGAGGCCAAGTCGGGGCTGCAGCTGCTGCTCAAGGACGTGAAGCGCGGCTGGACGCGCGTGGAGAACCGCCTCAAGCTGGCGGACGGCGCCACGAAGGCGCTGACGCAGGGCCTCAAGCAGGGAGCGCAGACGGACGTCGTGGACTTCGAGGAGCACCTGGAGGACCCGAGCAAAGACTGGCGGAACCCGCACGTGGTGGAGCTGCTCAAGCTCAACGTATAGAGGACAGTAGTTGCAGGTCTTGGACGTATCATTCAATCAAGCTGGCCATTGGTCTACTACAGAGTCTATGCGTGCAGCAGCGCCGCTTCCAGGCGGTCGGACGTCTGCACGTACACTTGATGTTGCAGGCTGCTGTTGCGGTGTGCAGACTTGGACTTGGACACGAGCGACTTGAGGAAGTTAGCGAGCAGCAGGCGAGCGTTCTCCAAGTCCCAGAGCATCGGGTGCGCGTGCTGCAGAGCGCAGGTGAGGCGTCCAGCAGCGGCGAGCTCTTCCTGCGCCACCAAAGCACACACGACGTAGTTGCCGCTGGACGTCCAGAGCGCTGGGTTCTTGTTGGAAGCTTGCAGTAAGAAGGCCACCACTGAGGAGTGAAGGCCGTGCTGCAGCAGCACTGCCACGTCGAAGCGCAGCAGAGCAAGCTCCATGACTGCAGCCCAGGTGCGAGACCCTTGTGGGAGCTGCTGCACCACTGACAGAGCGCGATCCGTGTACTTCTCTCGTAGCCCATCAAACGGACACATGAGAAGCAGCTGGACGGCCAGATCGATGTTGTGGGCCTCCCAATGGACCAAGACGACCGCCTCCGTTGCTTCGTCCTCGCCACTGAGCTCCGCGTACGCGTGCGTAGTGTACCAGGTCAGGAGGCCGGCGCCCCAGACGCCCCGTGCAAAGAGAGCAGACCAGCAGCTCACGTCTTGCTCGTTCTGCGGCAGCGCTTGCCTCTCAGTCACGCTGCCCACTTGGAACTGAGCTAGAACGCGAGTCTGCACGGCACGCGTTTGCTCGTCCTGCCACGCCGCAGCGCTCCGGTGTGCGGAGCTTTCAGATCCACTGCGAACGTCATCGTGGCGCACGAGCAAGTTGCCCAATGCCACAGTGGCCGTCTCGGCAAAGCGCAAGACCTTCGGGTTGTCGTCACTTGCGCACGTCTCCACGAAGCCCAGCAGCTCCTCAAACACGGCAGCAAAGTGGTCCGAGATATCGAGACTCGGCACATTAAAAACGCGCTGTGAGTCGGGTGTTGTCTCCATCATGTGCTTGACGAGCAGAGCCGCCCACACTGCCTTCACTTGGAGCCCGAAGCTCAACTGGGCTGTGTCCACGTCTTCGATGTGTTGAACTGCCAGCACGTGGCTCAATACCGCAGCTTCCGCCCACTTGTGTTGCTCTTCTCGGATTGAGATCAACTGCTTCCATTCAGACAGCACTGCGTCTCGCACCATGGGCACCACACTTGCAGCCTCCAGTCGATTCAATCCAATCTCCTTCAGTAGCGTAGACGGCGACTGCGTGAGCTGCGTGACAACACGCTCGTACGTTGCGTGTGCCTTGGACTTCACGTCGCGTTCGTTAGACGAAACAACGCGGAGATAATTCGCCAGTTCAGCCATTTGCTTGTTGCCTGGAGCGGCTGCACCAGTCACCCAAGTCCACGCGAGACGCTCGACCCATTGCCCAGTATGCGTTGCTCCGTCTTCCGCAGAGCCCAGCCACCGATTAACTAGATCAGCCACGGCGTTCCGGTAGCTCTGCACAATGGCATCTGCAGCAACGTCGCCACTTGCCTTGCTGCCACCTCCACGCAGCACCAACTCCATGACGAGAGTCGCCAGATCCACCGACGTCACGCGCTGACAAAGTTCCAGAAGCACAGTGTTGCCAAAAACTTGTTCGTTGGCGGCCTGCTGAAGAGCGTCCATCGCAAACCATTCCTTCAAAGATTCTGCCAGGGGCTCGAGCGACTGTGTAGCTGGCAGTTCAGCCTCGTTTCCACCTGCGTCGATCTCACTCAGCAGCAAGCAGCACACGTTTTCAGCTAGTTCACGCTCCAGGTAATGCAGTTCCTGTTCTTTTCGCTTGAATTGCGCCGGATCCCACGACGCAGACGACGAAGAGGACGTGGACGACGCAGAAGAAACGTTGGAGCGCGGTCCAGACGTTTGCCACGAGTTGTACTTGGTTTGAAACAGTGTCAGCGTGTCTGTCACAAGCTCAACGCGCTTCTGGGGCGTCAATAGCGCACCAAAGTGCTGTAAACCAGTCAGCGGCTGTCCATAGAAATCTTCTGCGATATTGAGATGAACCACCAACTCTGGCGGCGATTTACCACTCGAACCATCGAGGAACAAGTAGTGGAAAAGCATCAGGTGCTCATTCGAGAGCACTGAGAGGCACGGGACACACGATTCGTACGCGTAGACGGCCAGGTCCGCAGACAGACTCCCCGTGCTGTTAGCAGAAGCCCCGTGCTCTCTCCATATCCCCGTGAGTAGATCGTTGATGTAGATCATGACCATGGAACTGGGCATCACATGATGCAGCTTGCGCAAGATCTTGGTGACGAACTTGATGGTTTTGCCAGTCAATAGCGGCCGGGCTGCTTCGACAGCGACCTGCCGATTGGCTATCATCGCTTGAGGATCTGTGCGCGATGATGCGAGGGGTGTCAACAGGTCTGCCGTTGTCGAGGCAGCCCCTACGAGCTTGAGGTCAATGGACTCGACGTCATCGAGTGAATCCCCAATGTCCATGAGCTTCTTCAAGCACATGAACAAGAGCGTGATACGGTCTGTCGAAGGCTTGGACAATGGGAAGAGACTTCGCTCGTGAGCTGGCTCCGACTCTGCAGACTCTTGATAGATGCGCTTGGAGCATTCCAGAACCATACGCAAGACGAGCAGAATCCCAACCTGATCGGTGCCGTCAAGCGACTCGTATAGACTTGGCTCTCCTGCAGCCTCTGGTTTCAGCAAAAAGTCCCCAAAAGCGATCGGCCTTTGCAGAGCTTCCTCCAGGATATCAACTTGGTCGATTCGGAATGCCTGGTCTAGTTGTTCGCGACGACCCATCCGACTGGTATCTGCTGGAAAGAGAAGTGCGTGTTTGATGTACGCCAACACGCACTTGTACTCGTCGATTCCGTATTTGCCGGCAAACTGTCTCGAGACCTGGAAATGCTCTTTCTTCGTGGCCAACAGCATGATCTTCTCATTGCGGTAGCTTTCGTCTTGCGAGAAACTCTCCAAATTGAGCTCCGAGTTGAAGAAAGTGCTCATTTTCTCCAGTTCCTGGAATTTCTTTCGAGAAGCAAGACGATCTTGACACTGCTGAGCTAGCTTCACATAGACTTGATATCGTGTTTCCGACACGACAAGACGAGTGGATGTGAAGTCCTCCGCTGTAACCGTGACGTCATCCAGAGCTGTACCGTTAACGGAGCTAACAGCTCGCCGTGCAGCGCCATACGAAGAAGCTATCGTGTCGAATCGCCTTCTGCGAGCTAGCAGGTTCTCTGTGACCCCTTCTGCAGCGTCCTCCTTTGATTGAGCTGCTTGGAGTAAAAAGAAATGGTGCAGACGCCGAACCACAGCTTCACAGGTAGGTCCACCTTCGGTGGACGATACTGACTGCTCAGTGAATACCAACGACAGGACGTTGTCGGCACAGAAGGTTTCAAACTCCTCATCGTCTGTGCAGAGCTCGCCCCATAGCGCCAAATAGCTCAGACCCAGCTCCATGCACTGTTGCCAATCCGTAGATGCATTCATCGCATGCGTAGATACCAAGACTATGGCCTCTTCCACACACAATTGGGTCATTTGCTGGAGAAATAACAAGATAGATTCGCTAGTTCCTTGCTCTTGAACACCGACGTCATTGCTGGACATCACTTGAGTGAGCTGGAGTCCGCGCTGCAGCAACCGTAGCAGGAACTGTCGATCCTTTTCCTCCTCGTGCAGCAGGTCAACAACCACCTTGAGTTCATTCAGCAGCACAGTTTCAGCAGTGCTAGAAGTTTTCCCACCGGCAAGTCGGCGTTGCTCCAGGTCATCGTCGGACAACCCAAGCTCCGTCATGAGAGCCTGAATAGCGTCGATCTTCTCCAGACACGATAGCACCAGATCAGTCACTTGGTGTGCAAAGAGATCCGAGGAAGAAACGTTAGCCGAGTTGAACAGCGCGAAGCACAGCTTACGCTTTTTGCCCCATGATCGAAAGGACGAGGCAGACGCGAGATCCAGCACCAGTGAAACGACGTAAACAAGGGTCAGCTTGTTCCCAGTGCTGCTCGCTGAGGCCAAATCCGCTGGAATGCCATCAATTACTTGCATGGTCAGGTCGTACGCAACGTCATAGTCCATGCAGTACAGGGCCGCGTAGGAACCTTTCATCCAAATATCCAGCCTGTACGAGTCGACCCGCAGCAGCTTAGCCAGGTGCATCACAGCAGCTAAAGGTTCATCCCACTCGTCTCCATCCGCAAGCGCAGCCTCGCCAGCATGGTGCTGCACCAGCCACTCTCTGGCTCGTGCAGATGCTTTGTAGTTACTTGGGTTACTCACAAAGACTTGAAAGACCGCCTCCAGTCGGAGATTCTCGTCTTCCTCCTCGTCTTGACCGCCCCGGACTTGTGCTGGTGACATTTTAACAGCCCCATACGTCAGTAAGTCTAGCAGTTCACAAGCATGAGCTCTGTCCATCTCCAACGTCAGTATCTCTTCGTAGTGCTGTTTGGCTTCAGTGACTGGAAGATCTCCTTCATCCCAAACTGGCAGCGACAGCACTTCTCTTACGATACCAATGCAGCCCAACGCAGTTTCTTGCGCAGCATTTGCGTTCGCGTCCTCCGAGTAACCAGCAACAGAATTTAGCTGTGCTTGAATCGCAAAAAGGAGCTCGTCCAGTACGTGTTTAACAGCCTCCAAGAAGCTCGCAAGCTTTTGAGCAGCATCAATCGACGTGTAGCAGCGATGGATCAATTGGGCTGCAAGTGTCAGTGTATCCAACGAGGACTCGGACGAAATAGTGTCTGCTATCCACGAGAAGAGCTCATCTAGCGCGTACAAGCGGCCTCGATTCTCGGATACAAAGACTGTATCTAAGTAGTCAATCAGCGCATCGGCATCGCCAAAAAACTCGTTCTCATTGATATCCACGACAAGCATAACTTGCTCCTGGATCGACAGTGTCGACCACTCGTTCAGAGGAAGCAAGCAGCAGGCTGAGAGGTGTAGCAAATGCACACACTTGTACAAACTCTCGGTGTGCAGAAACAATTCTTCCAATGGCTTCTTCGTTTCTTGGGAAGCCCACCCACTCAGACACTTGGTAGCCACGCGGCTAAGCTCGAACGCGAATGCAAGTTGGCCGTACCGCGTGTCGAGCTCCAAGATTCGCCTGGCAAACCAGTGGCCGTATGACGAATTGCGCTCTTCGCGATCCACGTGCGCGTACTCTTCGAATACTGACAGCTCCTCATCTGTAAGATCCTCAAGTCGGTTTTCTTCGAGAAGCGCAATTGGAATCGCTAAAACATCATCGTCGCTTCCGTCTCCAAACTCGCCCAAAGTGCAGAACTGTCCATCGTCTTCTAACTGTGTAGCAGCAGTTGGGAGTAGCTGAGCGTATTCCAGAGGTGACACAGTGGGCGGCAGCAATTCGAGAACCTCCAGCCAGTGCGGCAACAGATTCCAAGCCTGCCGACAGAATATCACCGTTAGCGCGCGAACACGGCCCTCCTGAGCGAACTGCTTCGCTGTCGTTAAAACAGATCCAGATCGGAAGAGCGCATATGCCGCTCCATCAAAGAGCTCATCACCCGCTACCGACGTGGCAGGTACGCCTTCTTCTTCACAAAGAACCAAATGTAGTGTCTCAAGGCGATACATGTATCGCTGCAGATCCGCTTTTTCCTTCGACAGCGCTGTGGTAACCTCATCGCCATCGTTCAAGCTTGTCCATGTATCCCAGGCAAGATCCAGAATCCTCTTCATGGTTGCGCTTGAGTCATCCGCGATAAGATGCAAGCATTCGTCAAGTACCCATCGCTTATCGGATATCACCCGCAAATAATCCAACGTTCCTCTCTGAAGTAGCAGCTCTCCTTGATCACCCGAACGAAGTCCGCTTGCGTCGAGAGCAAGAGTTTCAATATCATCAAGTGTCGCAGTCCCTGCGTTACTGAAGTTCCTTGTCGGAAGGAGGACCAGATGACCAGTTGGACCCCCGGGAGTCATGATCTCTGTGTCGCTGTCACTGCTCGTTGGTTCCGATGCAGCACTGTCTTCAGTGTGGGGAACAAACCTCGAATAGATGATGCTGTTGTCCGTAAGCACAAGGGCCAATAAATCTGACGCCAGCCACACAACCAGCTTCATCGTGATACCGTGGGCGTTGGCAGCTTTGACGTCCACGACTGTTTTCCACTTCAGTACATCTGCACAAACATCAACTTGGCGGATAGCGATGCGTCCCAGGTCATCCACCATGCTCATGTAAACACCGTTTGGCGCCAGCGCCAAGTGACGGATGGAGCCTGGGATCACTCGAGTTTCCGCTGTTTCACCGCCCACCATCATCTTTAATGGGGCAAAAAGCGTGCTCTTGACGCTTGTCAGCAGTCCACCACTCTCCTCCGCAGTCGGTGGTCCCAGCTCCGACTGGTCCATGCCACCCTCTGTTGCCTCCTCGCCTAGCTGCTGCTTTGTGCCCTTTAAGACCATCGTAAAGTCCTGCAACTCCGCGACTTCCTTGCTCTCCTTGCTACCGTCCACTTTCCACACACTCAGTGACGACGCCTGCTTTTCCTCCAAGTCAGCGCTGGGGTCTCGTACGCCTCCACTCACCACGAGCGTGGCGCTCTCCGGGTCGTAGCTCGCCGCTGTGACGCCCGCATGCCACTCCGTAAGCTTCTTCACCACCTTCATTGAGAACAACCCGGTCGTGTCCTCCGACGCCGTCTGATCCATCGCAACCAGCGCCAATTTGGCCAGTTGCACGCTCACACTAAGCCACGTGCCGTCCCTCGAAAGCACAAACACTTGGCTCCCGCTCTGCGCCGGAAAGAAGGCGCTCACGATGTTCGTGTGAGGGTCCCACTGCTTGACACTCAGGTACTTGACCGGATCCACTCGTAGAAGCAGTGGCGGACCCCTAGCGGCCCCAGAAGCAGCCAGCCACTCGGGGTGAGCGAACAGCCACATGACGCCTTCATATCCGCCCTCAGCGACCGGAATTCGGCCGCTAACGAGCAGAAACTTGCGGTCCGGACTCCACGCGAGCGTCCAGTTCCCCTCCTTATCGTTGGGGGCATCTGCGTCGCTTGATTCCGGCAGTAACTCGACCAGTTCGGGCTCCACGTCTTCATCCGCCTTGAACACACCCAAACGCACACAATTCCGCCCCGTTCGCGCCCGCAGTAGCACCGCCAAATGTGCCGAAGATGCAGCTACATCAGCCACCTCCAAGTCGCCCGGGAGCGACGCCACGAGGCCGCGTGCGCGCTCGTGAGCCGCCAGCAGCAGCGGCTCCGTCGCCATCGTGATAAACGTGTCAAAAACTGAGACTTCGACAATATAAGGACACTTGACCAAATAAGTAGCACAAAAATGAAAATATCGGAAATCCCACAGATACGCGACGCCTTACCCAGTAAAGCGACGTCAATCGAGATCGTGCACCACCAAGCGGAGGGGGCAAGTATGGCGACCAAAGCGGCGCGCAAGCCGCTCATGAGCTTCCTGCGTATGCGGGCGCCCATCCAGGATCAGCTGAGAGTCGAGGAAGCGCTCTTCCGCGCGGACTCGCAGCGCAACTGGTTCATCTACAACGACGAGCACTCGCCGGCCACCATCGTCATGGGCATCTCGGGCAAACCGGACAAGCTACTGCACCAAGACGCCGTCAAGCGGTGCGTTGGCTGTGCTGCAATGAATTCTGCAAATGAGGCTGATAAGTTGTTGTTGTTGCTGCTGCTAGGGACGGCATTCCGGTGCTCAAGCGCTTCAGCGGCGGCGGCACCGTCATCGTGGACCACAACACGGTGTTCACGACCTTCATCTGCAAGCAGGAAGACTTCCCCAAAGTCAAGCCTTACCCGCGCGAGATCATGGCCTGGTCGCAGGGTTTCTTCTCGCCTTTCTTCCATCGAGTCTGCCGCCCGGACCTGGTACGGATGTAATAGTGGTGTCTGCTTGGACGGGATGGGACGCTGACGTTGTGTTTGCTGCTTGTTTACCGACCGTTTTGCAGAAGTTCTCGCTGCGGGAGGACGACTACGTGTTCAACGACCGCAAGTTCGGCGGCAACGCGCAGAGTCTGTCCAAGGGCCGCTGGCTGCACCACACGTCGTTCCTGTGGGACTTCGACCCCAAGAACATGGAGTACCTGACCAACCCGGCGCGGCAGCCCAAGTACCGCGAGCAGCGGAGCCACCTCGAGTTCCTGTGTCCGCTCAAGGACGTGCTCAAGCAGGAGTGCGCGAACCGCGAGAGGTTCGAGAGCGAGCTGCACGCCGAGCTGGCGCACAACTTCGAGGTCGAGGACGTGACGCTGGAAGACGTTAAGCCGATCCTGGAGAAAGAGCACCGCAAGTCCACGCGGTTCCTGGAGCTGTAGATAGCAAACTGACACGGGCGCATTGTAGAGCTCCGTCAGTCAGCATAGCGAAGCGAAGCAGTAGACACGAAGAATGCATCGTCATCAAGAGATGTAGTCATATGTAGCCAAAAAGTGGGGAGGCACTGCGTTTCTTGCGTGAAAAGGCAACCGGTCCGCGCGCCGTTTAGTTGTCGGACGAGATGAGGCCTAAATAATCATCCTTGATGGTTCCGATGGCGTTCTGTACAGCAGCAACAAGACATACAACCGTCAGCCAGCCACCCAATCCCAGTAAATAAACTTTGCACTCACGATCTCCGTGACGTCGACGCTGACGCCCATGATCTTGAGGCGCACGCCGCAGCCCTTGCGGATCTCGACCTCTCGGTCGTCGGAGATCCAGGCATTGCTCTCGTGGTCGTAGCCGTTGTTGAGGTCCGTGGGCATGGCGTGTCTCGAGACGAAGACCTGCAGGGGACCGACGTCGGCGAAGAAGCCGAGCTGGTTGACGACCGTCACGACGGCGTCCAGTACCTGGTTCTTAAAGGGGCGGAAGAGGATGGCACGATAGCGGATGTTGAAGCACACGAAGCCCGAGTTGTCTTGGATCACGCCCTTGCCGATGTCCTCGTCGCGCACCTCCGTGACGGTGATGACGTAGCCGTACTTGCCCATGGACGTGCCCTCCACCTCCTCGATGAGGCGCAGACGGATGATGTCGTGCAGCTTGGGCCCGAAGTGCATCGGGTGCAGCAGCAGGTCGCGCGAGAGCTGCTTCAGGAAGAACATGATGGAGACGTGTACACCACGAAGCAAAAACAGCTATGAGCTCGGCTTTTGTGGTCGAGTGAACGTACTTAATCGGCGAATAACGGTAGCGATTATCGCTTTCCGCACACGCCGCAGTCACTGCTGCAAACTGGCTGAGCTGTTCATCGTTCGAGCTGTGGCAGAAGGCTTCGCTCAGCCAAATGCAGCTTCAGCACATTGCACATGGACGCCATCTCTTACTGAATTCGAAAATACCATGTATCCGAGCCATCAAGCACGGAGGCAACCATGATTAAAGAAAGCCCCGTGTGATGCTCTTGAACGTCTGCGAGTGTTTTGTGCAGAAGCTCAAATGTAGGAAACGCTTTTGAATTTGTAAGATGAGGGTTGCCGACTTCAAACATCGAGCTAACGGTTCTGCACAGGACTTCGTTCGCCCCAATGTATTAACGATAATTACTTGAATTCTTACAACGTTGTCATTCATCTTTGCGAGTGTGCTCATGCATAGTCCGCCTCGCGCTGGATCTCCTTCCGTGCGACGTCTAGTGCGTCGCTCAGCAAAGTCTCCTGGATGCAGCGCGCGCAGAATGGTCTCTTGGTCTCGAGAACTGATCCCGTTCCTGAGTCGACGACGCACACGCTCCGCTTGACGCAGCAGCGCGAGCAAATGGCATTGAGGCAGATGCCGCACGCCTTGGCGCCGCCCAGTAGTCCGAACGACTTGTTGCAGATCCGGCACGCCGAGCACGAGGTCAGCGGCTTGCGGGCCTTGGCGATCGGCTGGCCGCGCGCGACCTGCTGCTTGAGTCGCCACGCGATCTTCTTCATCTGCGCGAGCTCCGTGATGCGCGCGTTTGAGATCCACTGGTTGGCCACCACCTGCAGCGCGACGCTGTTGGCGACCGGATCGCTGTTGGTTTCGAAGTCGAAGAAGCCGCGCGCGTAGCACTCCACTGCGTTAGGCGTGCGCTGCCGATAGAGCACGCAGACTGAGCGGTTGCCTCGATCGATGCTGTGGCGGTCGAACTGCGGCAGTTGCTCGTCGAAGGCGATGGAGTGCGACAGGCTGTAGCCCACGCGCTCGCCCGTCGAGGCGCGCGCGAAGCCCGTGGTGTCCAGACACACGTAGTCGCGCGTGCTGTAGAGCTTCCACTTGACGCTCACCTGGCGGAACGGGTCGCGATCGCTGGGCTGCACGAGGCACCGCAGCACTTTGCTCTGCTCGGCGCCGTCCTGCAGCACGCGCTCCTTAACCCGCTCATCGGCGTCCGTAGCTGCCACCGCGCCGTACATGATGTCGTCCAGGTCGCCCACGACCGTGCCGAGCATCATGATGGACGGGATGCTAGGCGTGTCGGGGCTGGCGGGTGCGCGCTCCTCGTAAATGCGCAGGTCCTCCACCTTGCGCATTTCATGCCACTTGTTGCCCGGCACCACGTTGGCCATGACGCGGTCCTTGGTCTTGCAGCGGTGCAGCAGCTGCGCATACTGCTCCAGATTCCTGGCCACCAGCACGGCCTCGAGCTCCAGCAGCCCCTCGCCGTCCGCCTTGGTCACCTCTAGCTCCGGCAGCTGGTCCGAGAACGTCGGCGCAGGCATGGTGTTCACTGAGAAGATTGTAGAGTGCGAGCTGGGTTGCGACCGTCCCGTGGAGATTCGGTCTTCATACAAGCGGCCTGATCTGCGTGTGCAGCTCGGGTGGATGGACAAAAGGGCCAAGTCGTCAGTGACGCCGCCGAATGCGAGCTGTTGGTTTCGATCAAATCCACGATTTGGCGAGCGGTTTGCTGCAGTGGTGTGCCTGCTGGACCAGGAGTCCTGATTGAGGACATGGCAATGCGGTGGAACGTGAGACTACCGATGACTGCACCAACGTAGGGATCGAAAGTAGTGATGACAATGCAAACATTTCTCGCACATAATCGCAGGGGTGGCGCCCAGCGAATTCTGTGATCTCCTAGCGAATCTCTCGCGTCCGGTTGATCCAACACAGCCATGACATGGCGACCATGTTTCTGCGTAATGGACTATCGGCACTACTTGATCGGCGAGTATTTGGCAGCGCCGGTAGCCAAATCAGGTCTGGACTGAAGATTCGCTGCCTCACTTTTCAACAAGGCAGTCCAAGGGAACACGTTTACATGCAGTCTTTATTGTGTCCAGAACAGCTTAGTTTCGTTTGCGGATGCGGAGAGGGTGCGCTTCCGTGTTGAAGACGTACTTGTCCAGCGGGATGAGGCTCTCGGGCGCCTGCAGCAGGTAATGGTACTTGAGCGTCTCCGCCAGGAAGAAGCTCTCCATCTTGTTCTCGGTCTGGGCGGGCAGCTTCGTGACATCCAGGACGGCCGCATACCCGTGCTTGACCTTGGCATGCGTCTCCAGCGCCTCGAAGATCTCCCAGCCGTATTCGCGATACTTGGGGTTCTTGGTGACGCGATACAGGTAGAAAAGGCTCTCGATCGTCTCGGGGCGGAGGCGATACTTGGGATCGATCACACGCATCTTCGGGAAGCTCACGATGTCGGGGGACAGCCCCGTTGGCTGACGGTGGTAGAACTGGTAGCAGGTCTCCATGAGCTTCTCGGCCAGCTCCAGGTGCTTCGCGTTCTTCGCCTGGTCCTCCGTCTCGGAGAGCGTACCCAACGCCAACAGTCCCGGCACGAAGCACAGGAGATGATCCATCCGCTGGACGGCCTGCATACAGAATCCAGCAGATACGACGTTAGAGGCCGCATCTCAACGCGTTCACGCCAGAATCACGCGCGTACCGAGAACGACGGCACTTTAATTTCCTGCAAGAAGTACAGGTCGTCCGGGATGGAGAAGTACAGCAGGTGCTCCTCCATGCCCCTCACTGCATCGTCGTAAAGTTCACGCAGATACTCGTCCTCCTCGCGCTTGTCACTGTAGATGTACACTTTCAATAAATACTCGTAGAAAGAGTCGCCCAGCGCCCCCAGCGTGATCGTGCTCGCCCGCGTGTCGAACTTGCCGGTGCCGGCGTTGAAGTGCACCGGAAATAAGCCCGTCTTCTTGTACGATCCTTCACGCTTCAGAATCTGGTAGAAGGCGTCGCCCTGTATTGCATCAGCAGACACACGACTCAGTCGTTGGCTACCGGCCGACACGAGCTGGTTTCACTGCAGTTTTCCTACCATCTCGGCGTATTTCGGGTCTCCTGTAATGTCCGATAGATATCGCGTCTCGAGCTGGAGCGTGCCGACGTCAGCAATGTGAGCTCTACACAACGACAAGCACCAGATGTCGGTCAGTAAATTACGATCGAAGTAGAATGTGGAGCTATTAAGCACGTACCGATAGCCAGCCCACGACGCGAAGCTCTTTTCCTTTGTGTACGGGTTCAGCAGCGTGTAGAACACGCCTTCCGCCTCGTCGTACGCAGGAGTGAGAAGATCCATGAGCTCCTTAGCTTTCTGCTTGAAAATGATATCGCCAGAGAGGTCAAAGGCGCTCAGTAGCCCGCCCACTTCACGGATGATGGTCTCGAAGACCGAGAGCTTGTTGCCGTCGCGCCCCAAGTGGGAGAAATCAAGCTGGTTGGCCACGTAGTCTCTCGCACGCTGGAACTCGTCCTTGAGGTCCATGATCCAGAGCGTGTCGATACCGTCGACAAGCGAGCAGGCGATGTCTCCCCACACGTTGCTGAGCTGCCAGCCGTTCTTGGGGTCCACCTCGTCCCCGCCGAACGCATGCTCCTCGTAGTTTCCCCACGCAAACTTCATGGCCTTGCGGACAGCCAGACGGCGGGCTTCCTGCTGCTGGGAAGGCACGGCCGTGACGGTCTGGTCGGGGTCCTCCACGTCCGCGACATCCTCGTCCGCCAGCATCTCCTCAGCGTCATTTCCCGCCCCAGCTCCTCCAGCTGCTGCATTATTGGCCGCCTCTGTTTCTGTTTGTGGGAGGTGCTCGTTGCCTCTGAGATGCGCCTGCTCGCCCTTGTGCTGCTTGTCGTCCGGGTCCTGCTGCGTGGCGCCCTGCAGTTCGTCCACGTGCGCCGGGATGCCGCCCAAGTTGGTGGTAACGATGGTGTACTGCAGCCAGACGAACAGCAGCAGGACGCAGACGCCGCCCACCAGCGCCGCGCGCTTCCAGAGCTGCAACTGCGGCGAGCGCTTGCGGCCCTTGGGGGAGTACGACGGCAGCATGACAGCGAAGCCAACTGCTGGAGTGACGTGTTCTGGTTAGGCGCAAAGTGTACCATAATGTACTTCATACAACTGTGCGGGAAAGATTGCGTCTTTCATTGAGAAGCTCTTCTGCGGCACCGGAACGGAGGACGGCAACGCAACTCGTCTAGCTAACACCGAGCTAACTTCTAACTCCAATTGTCATGCGTAGCCTGATCAGACAAAGCACCTTCGATACATGTTTGCAATGCATGTTACACTAATACACCCGCGAGTCCGCGTCTTCTACATGGCCAACCCGTGCCTCTTGAGGAAGCTCTTTCGCCAGGGTGGGGACGCCGTGAAGAGCGAGCTGTCGATGCCCAGCGCCTTGGCCACCTCCAGCGCGTGCTCGGACAGCATGGTTCCCGTCACGGGCAGGCCCAGCTTCTGCATTGAATGCAGCCACACCACGATGCACTTCTCGGCGTCGCCGCTGAGCGTGAGCCCCACGCCGGGCTTGCGCAGCCGATGCGCCTTGGCCGTTCCAACTGACTCACAAGCTTTCTCGATTTTGTCGCGGTCCTTGACCCAGCCGTACACGACGCGCTTCTTGCTGCGCTTGGCCTCCACCGATAGCGCCGGAAAGAAGTGATCCACCGTCGCCGCCATGTCGCCGCTCTCCTCGAACTGCTTGATCACCGCCAGCCGTGTCTCGAACGTCGTGGACGTGCGCACGTTCTTGCGCTCCTTGCGTCCGCCGCCAGGCTTCAGAGGCTGCCGGCCCATTTCGCTCTGTTCACTTTCAATCTTGCAAATTTGTTGGGAAATGATGCTACGCAATATGATTGGATGAAATTAAGCAAGACGCTGCCGCTTGGTTGCTAACGTTGTAGTGGTCTGCTGTGCCTCGCGAAGTAGCCGAAGAACAGTGGTGACCGAAAGCTCTGCAACCCGCCGTTTCTTTGATGTAGCTGTAAGGTGTAAGTTGGGCATCCCAACGCGAAAATCTGTGCAGCCTCTTGCTTGGACATATCGACCCGTACAGCTGACCCAGCAGCCTCTGCTGCTTGCTTGATGTGCCGTATCAGTACACCCCAGTCTGAGAACATTTTGTGCAGACGTTTGCTCGGGAGATCATGAGACCGAATGCTTTTGAATGGGGGGTATTTAATGTGGTTGTCTCCAAACCACCAGAGCTTCCAAGCTCCAAACGACCCAGTTTTCGGAAATTCAAAAGACTTGGAAGCAAATGGAACTTTCCGTCGTAATAGTGTACAGGTTGTACTGGTGCTCGTACTTTCATCAGGGGAATCTGTTGGTGTTCGCGATCGCGCCATTCCAGCCCTCACTAGCAGCCTTATCGTTGATTCTAGCTGGTCCTTAGTGCTGTTTCCAGCCGCGACGCCCTTCTCTTCGATCAGGTGACCCATTCTTTCTAAAAGAACCGACGGCAAGTTGTCAATGGCAGATTTTACTGACTTTAATTGCTTGTAAAGCTCAACATGCGGAGGAATGCCCGTCGGAATCATCCAAGACGATGTATCCACCACTAAGTTTGGACCGGAGTTGCTCCAAATGATCATCGTGTCGGAATAAAAATGTCGAAAGTAGGGGGTGAGAAATAGGCAGCGTAGCTCAAAGATAGCTGGCGTGAAATACCAGAGAGCCAATACAGATTTTGATAATGTCCTGAAGCGAACTGTCGTTTTCAAAGCAGGAAACATCTCAGTCACACATTTGCACAGGGTAGAAGTGTTGATTGTTCTCAAAATGAGGGGGAAGAACAGCAAAAATCCGCAGAATTAAGCGGAAGACCCGCAACAACTCGTCCAAGATACTGGTCACCCGCTGATTCATACCGTATGTATCGATCCTGCACCCCTCCTAAAGACCAGCCAACTCTCAGACACACACTAGCGATAGATGGTCCTCCGGTAGTGGGTCGGCAAGCTAAATAAATTGTCAGTGCTGTTATCCAACACGTCGCAGGATTGAAAGGGTTTGCGTAGATATGGGGGGGGGGGGGTCTTTTGGCCCACTTCCCTCTTGATTCGTCTTGGACTTGTGAATCACGCACCCAATGTTGTCGTCATGGGCGTTCAAGTGCTCGGTGCAAAGAGTTTGAACAGATTCAGATCGAGACATGAGATTCCATAGTGTAGTCAAGAAAAAATGGGAGAGGCCACAATCTTCCCGCACCAAAGTTGATTTACACAGATCCTGGTAGATAGCGTATGGCAGCGGACCCTTGCCAGACTCACGAGGGGTACCTGCTTGATGTTCCGAGGCTTGAAGCCGTTTTAATCCGGAAAAGAACGTCGACATACTTTTCTCGTACGACGTGGGGAGAGGTATCTGCTTGCGTCGGTAAAGGTCATTCACTGCGCTCCGATATCCATTTAGAGTGCTGATCCCGACAGTCTTCCGCTTCTCCAATAGAACCTCTTCAAAGTAACGTGCTGTAAAACGATCGAGCTCAATTTGTCCACACCTATCAAAGTAGCTACTCGCCTCGTTGCTTTTGGTTGGCCGTGTTTGCATCACCGTTTTACCAAACAGACCGTATTTGGAACACGAAGATTTCATTGGATGAAATCCATCCAA
>JAABLK010000289.1:0-21635 GCA_012295415.1 Phytophthora chlamydospora
ACTGTGGTGAGCAAGTACGCCAGCAACAACCTGCCGCTAGACGTCATCTGGTCCGATATTGACTACATGAAGAGCTACCACGACTTCACGCTTGATCCGACCAACTTT
Source organism: Phytophthora chlamydospora (assembly GCA_012295415.1). Taxonomy (NCBI): domain Eukaryota; phylum Oomycota; class Peronosporomycetes; order Peronosporales; family Peronosporaceae; genus Phytophthora; species Phytophthora chlamydospora. The sequence goes on from JAABLK010000289.1 coordinate 109, forward strand.
CCTCAGGCCAAGATGTCGGCTTTCATGGACGAAGTTCACGCGAGTGGACAGAAATTTGTCCCCATCATCGATCCTGGTATTCCCGACGACACCAATGACTACGCGTACACGAAGGGTTTGTCCATGGACATCTTCATCAAGGACACGAGCGGCAAGCCGTACCTGGGTCAAGTGTGGCCTGGTCCGACGGTGTTCCCCGACTTCTTCCACCCGGACGCTAAGTCATACTGGAACGAGCAGATAGAGCTCATGTACGGCAATCTTTCGTTCGATGGCCTTTGGATCGACATGAACGAGCTGGCCAACTTCTGTCCAGGAACCACCTGTGTACGCAACACTGCTGAAACGTGCCCAAAGAGGGGAAACAGCACCACCATGACGACCTGCTGTCTTTCCTGCTCCGGAGATGGCAACAAGTACGACAACCCGCCGTTCGCCATCAACAACGTTAACAGCCACGACGCCATCTACAACAAGGCTATCTCCACCAGCGCGCTGCAGTACGGCAGCATCCGCCAGTACGACGCCCACAACCTGTACGGCATCACCGAGTCCATCGTCACCAACGCTGTTCAAGAAGAGCTGGCCAACAAGCGATCCTTCGTGCTCTCTCGGTCGACGTTCCCGGGCAGCGGCGTGCACGTGGCTCACTGGACTGGCGACAACGCCGCCACTTGGAACGACCTGCGCTGGTCCGTCCCCACGATCCTCAAGTTTGGGTTGTTTGGCATCCCCATGGTGGGCGCAGACATCTGTGGCTTCTTGGGCGCCTCCGATATGGAGCTCTGTGCACGTTGGACGGCGCTCGGCTCGTTCTATCCGTTCTCGCGTAACCACAACAACTTAGATTCGCCAGCTCAGGAGACGTACGTGTGGCCTGAGGTGGCAGCCGTAGGGCAGAAGTTCATCGGTTTGCGATACCGACTTTTGCCCTACATCTACTCGCTTGGCTATCACGCGCATCTGGAAGGTCTCCCAATCGCTCGCCCGCTGCTCATGGAGTTCCCTACGGACACTGTTACGCACGACATCGACCACCAGTTCATGTTGGGCAATGCACTACTCGTGACTCCGGTGGTTCACAAGGGAGCAAGAACGGTGACGGGCTATTTCCCTCGTGGAATCTGGTACAGCATCTTCGACTACTCGCACGTGTCGACGTCTGGCGCATATTTAACGTTTGGCGTGAGCATTTACGACATGCCAGTGCACCTTCGAGGCGGAACAATCCTGGCAATGCATCAAGCGGCCCTCACCACCGCGGCAACTCGTAAAACGCCGTTCGACATCTTGGTTGCGTTGCCATATACCGGCATCGCCAGCGGAGACCTGTACTTGGACGACGGCGAGACGATCAGCAACCCGAGCGCCACGATCGTCAAGTTCTCTGCGACGACTAGTTCCTTCATGTCGACAGTCACACAGAACGACTTCGCCGGCGCGAGCACGAGCTTGGTGAACAAGGTGATCGTACTGGGCGTGACATCTTCGCCCTCCAGAGTCTCTCTCGGCTCGATCTCGTCGTACAATATATCCACGCAGAGCTTGGAGATCAACCTTTCGAGTGTCAACCAGACCATTGGCACGAGCTTTATGGTTGTGTGGGACTAGAGGTTTTGACCTGCAGTTTTGCAGAACTTTCACTTTAGGCGATTTAATTCGTTGACTCGATCGTTGACTTTCTGTGCTGCATGTTGTTTGCGGTGACTGCGCTGTTGGTGTCTGCATACACTGCACCGGGTCGGCGCCGCCAGTTGATCTCTGCGTTCTGGTCATAGTTGAGCGCGAACTTCATCAGACACGTCGCGTTCATTTTCTATCGGGAGCATTGAGACAGACAAAAGGTTAATTGTTTTGCTGTCGATATTAAGGTTTTTGCACTTTGCGGCGTTCTTACCCTCAGAACGGCTTTGTAGTGGACAGGTTCGCGCATTTGGAAGTGGCCTCGCGTCTTCACGCGCAAAGCTTTCATCATCATCTGCTGTACTGCTCCAGTATCTGCTAGCGGATCGATCGCAAGGATGGAGTCCCGAACTGCAGCAAGCGGCAAAATTCCTCTCAGTTCCGTGTCTCGCTGCTCCAACTCACTGCGACACAACAACAACGCACAAAAAGTAAGTTTTCTGGTCGAGAAACTCGAGATGAAAAGCTCGCACTCTACCTGTGAAGAAGCGCGTAGTAATCTTGGATCTCCTTGAAATGCTGGGTCCGGATGGTCTTGACGAAGAATCCAAGCGGATATTTGGCATCCAGAGGGAGGATATCTTCGATGTACAGGATGGAGTCGTTCCCTCCGCGTTTCATCTTGTGCATATCCCGGATGATCGCCTGCTCGATAGCCTGGAGCTGCGCCGACGTTTTCAGAGGGAAATACGTCCGTAAGGCAACTAGAGCGTCTTTCAGCAGCACTCGACGCTCCGTCACGAAGCTTTCGACATTGTACAGCTCGCACAGATGAAGCAAAAGCTGCTGGCAGCCTCGAATCATTTGCTCTTGGTCCACATACACGAGATCGGAGACTGCACCGGTTAAACAGAGCAGAAACAGCTCGATCTCCGAGTCCCAGCTGAACATTTGCAGCGCGACGAGCAGGTTGTACCCCCACTCGGCTATCAACGGCTGGAAGCCGTATTTGCGATGCAGTTTCTCGTATAAAACTTGGTCCAGGGGGAACCGTCCGAGCGGATTGCGTTGCTCTCTCTTGCGCTTCTCGACCCACACCTTCCGCACCACTTTCTCCACGTCGATTTTCTTGAGAACTCTTCGCTTGAGTTTTCCACGGTGACGTAGGAACATGGGGACTCCTTCGTGCATCCCGAGAGCCATAATGTAGTCCTGTCTCCTCTTGGATGGGGATCCGGACGTCGGTGAAGTCGCTGCTGCAATTGTGATCACACCGGAGGCATTGGGGAGAACAATAGGAAGCATCGACGTCTTCCGAACTGCTCGATCCAGCTGATGATGCAGGATGTTGAGCTCGACACGCGCTTCCTCGACGTCGTGCCAGATCTGTTCGTAAAAAAAACGATTTAAACAAGTGCTTTAACAAACTAAACAACGATGAAACGTACCCGACTTAAGTGAAGGTTAACTCCGCAGTGCTTTTGCAGACGCTCGATCCAGTGCAGCATTTCCTTGACCAACGTCTTGGTTTGTCCTTTGTTGTTGGAATTCTCTTCGCCATCCTTAATCATCAGATTGTTTGAGCTGTTTCCGAGGCCTTCGAGGACTCCGACTTTGTCTTTGTCATCTTCTGGCGGTGCGATCTCCCTAGCACTCTCGCTTCCTACCATTTCCCACTGGTACTTCTGCACAGAGAGCTCGGGCGTCTCGTCCACAATACGGTCCCAGTCGGGCCTCGGCGTGTAGCAGGCGCGCGTTCGCTCGAAAGCTTCCTGGAATTGCTCGTAGTTGACTCGAATCTCACTCAACGTCGTCTCGGACTGCAGCTTTGTCTCCACCTCGCGGGTATACTGCACTTCAAGCTTTGCAGCTTCGCCTTCGAGCTTCCTGATCTCGTCTTCAAGCGCTCGATTCTCAGCCTCAGCGTTCTGAACCTGCAGAGCCACAGCGGCATGTTGCTCTTGCCACTTTTTCTCCTCCATGTGGCGCTTTAACGGAGCACTCGACACGAAGTCCAAGTAAAGCTGCTGGCTGCGGATCTCTTTGAGTTGTGCGCGTTGAGTTTCCAGCTGCAGTTCAAGCACCTCGCAGTCTCGTTGCATGTCTTGCTCCTCTTCAGTCAGCGACGCGTAGTCTTTCTCCAGGTGTTCCATAGCCAGTCGTTCGCCTTCAATCTCTGCGCGATTGAAAGCGTGACGCATGTGAAGCTGCGTCAGTTCGCGCTCAAGTTGCTGGAGCTGGTCAGATAGATCTTGTTCTAACGACGTCTCCATGGCTAGCTTCGTGGTGAGCTCTTCTCGTTCCTGTTGCTGTAGTTTCACCTTCTTCTGCGCGTCCGCCACAAGCGAGAAGTATTCAAACGCCGCCTTCTCCTCACTCAATGCGTCGTCATTGTTCCCGGGTAGCTCCGACGTCGAAGAGGAGGCCGAGGGGGTCACTAAAACTTCTTCAGGTCTCCGATAAATCGCATCGAAAAGTACATCGTGTACTTGAGCGAGCAGGTTCTTCAGTGCACTGGGCTCCATTGCCTGCTGCCAAGCTTCCAGAGCTTTGAAACTGCGTACTGTGGCTGCTCTCTTTTCCTCCAGATCGGCGGGCTCTTCACAGAATGTTGCAGGAGGCCCGGCATAGTGTGTTCGACCAGGACGAGCGAAGCGTGCGGGTGTTTGTTGCTTCGACCGAGGAGGAGGTGCGAAGCGGATTCGGGCTGTTTGACTCCCACGACTTCCAATCGCCACCTTTTCGTGCTGCTCACGGGCGGAGTTGATCTGTACTGGGGGCAGTGATGATCGACGGACGTCTAGAACGTCAGATCTACCTGTTCCCGGCGAATTGCCAGCTTCAATAGCGCTGAGCTTCAGCCGTGGAACTTGGGAGACTTGGCGAGCAACATCTTCGCTGCGTTCTTCACCAACTGCGAGCGTCATAGTCTAGTAATGAACAGGAATGCTATGCATCTTTTCAGTCGATTCTCCTATGTTTAGGCTGAAACCTACAATTTCCGAGTCTTTTAGGCAATTATTGTGTTAAGTTTCCCAATACTTGAAAATGTCGATCCTAGGTTATGGTGGATACAGCCTCGTCGAGTGCCAGTTTACTGACCGCACGTGGTAGCTTGGCCTTGGGCTTCCATTGCGACCGTGTGGTGTAGTTTCGGTAGCATTCATGACGATGACGAAGCTGCTGGTAGGTCTCCATTAGGGGCGTGATCGGGTCGGCTTCAGTCTGGAGCTCCGTAGGGTCGTTGTTTTCGAGCTGACTTTTGATGAGGTCGAAGAACAAGTTGAGCACGGCGTCGCTCTTGTCCAGCTTGGATTCCAATCGTCGACTGAATCCCTCGTGGCTTCCTCTTCTTTCGCGATTCAGACCCTGGAGTCGTTCGTAGACACCAAGATTGTACTCTTCCTCGAGCAGCAAGGCACACGACGGTGCATCGAACTCATCGTCGCCGTTGGGTTCACCTCCACCAGTTTGGTTTTCGCTTTTAACGTTTACGTCTTCATCAATGCAGCCATCTAGGAGCATCTCAGGACGCAGATAGCTTTCAGCGATGAGTTCTTTGAGTCTTTCGTTTTCCACGCTGTCGAACTTGATCAGCAACTGCAGAGGTGAGACCCCGTTCACCGACATACTCGAGAGTTGCGTAAGACTCGCGCCGTGCTGGATCAGCAGCTTGATGATCCTCATGTCTTCCATTTGGCACGCGAGATGCAGCGGCGTAAAACCATCTCGAGATCGTCTCACATTCGGATGTACATGACCACCGGGGCTCTGCAGCAGCACCTCGACCATCGCAGCGTCTTCGTACATGACTGCGTAATGCAGCGCGGCCGCATGTTTCCTGTTGGCGATGCTGCTGGAAGTATCGACGTCCACAGCCGTCAAATCACACTTGGACGTTCGCAGAGGCAGATGCACGCGCATGTTGGCTTGCTGGGTAACTAGACGACCCACGACTTCAGGAGTCTGACGAGCAGCACAGGCCAATGCAAGAAACGGCAGGTCACTCCCTTCAGGGTCGAGCGAGATGTCTGGCCGAGCTAGTAACCGTAGTGCGAGTGTGTCGTGGTTGGACTGGAGCGCGTAGTGAAGCGCTGAAAACCGGCCCTCCATCGGCAGCAGGTACTTGTAGTGGTGCGAGTGGTGAGACCCTCTTTTCTCCGGGTCGTAGGTCACCTGCAGTTGGCTCCTTAGAACTCTGTCAACGTGCTGTCCGTCGGCCAGAATGATGTGGTACTTGCCGTCAATGGACCGAGAAGACACGAATGCTTGCTTGACGTCGTGGCAATCATCGCAAAACGAGACTTGAGCTCCACTAGGAATGACTGGCAAACTGTCGATGAGGATGTGGTCGTGAACTGCGTTCACATTGAGCGAAGAGCTCTCTAGCAGTAAGTCTACAACGGGGAGGTTGTTGCCATCCACGTCGCTTTTCATGGCCAAGTGCAGCGCTGTGACGCCGTCACTGGCGCTTGCACTGATGTCAACCTTCCATTCACAGAGCAAGTATTGGAGCAGATCAGCTCGCGCTTGTCCGTTGGCCTCAAACCACTTGTGCATATCATCGTCAAGACACAAAACCGAGGAAAGTTGGACGTAAGCTCCACACGCAAAGTGCCACGGCAAGAATTTGCCCAGGAATGACGGAGTCGTGAGGACTTGCTGGGCGGTTGCAAGCTCTTGCACGATCGATTGCGGCTCGATGACGCTTTGTAGGCCGCTTTCCAGGATGGATTCAATAGCCAGCGCTTGCTTTTCCGCCGGTGCTTTGTGTTTGCGTCGGTCGCTGTGAACGCCAACTGACAGCGTGTACTTGGTTGCGTGCTCTAGTAGCAGCCGCGTTACTTCAATCGCTTGGCCGTCACTTCCATCCAGGTTACCACAGAAGCCCAGGCACGCGTAGTGTATAGGTAAATGTCCGTAGACGCCCTGTACGTTCGGGTTAGCCCCACGACACAAGAGCATCTTGGCGATTCCAGTGTACCCGTACAACAGCGCCAAGTGAAGTGGGGTCTGCCCCATACGGTTGCAGCTGTTCACATTGGTCGAGTGCGCTTCGATCAGATCCATCACTGCTTGCTGTAGACGTCTCTGGTCTTCGTAGTAGGAACTGTAGCGAAAACACAGATCCAGTCCACGCAGCTTACGACGTACGATCGACTTGGACAGCAAAGCATGGAGAAGAAAGTCCCCTTTAGCGTTCGATACGTTGACGTCCACTCCAGCGTCGAGACACATGTCGAGGAACTGAAGCGATCCCTCGATCGAATCCAGTTGAATCCGCGCACTCATTGTAGGCGGCGAACCAGCGCTTTCCGAGCTGGTATACGCCTGTGTGATCATGTTGCTGACGCGCGCTTTTAATGGCGATACAAGCGCGCAGTTCCAGACAGTGAGGTCCTGACCATCCTTCGTAATGGCATCGATATTCGCTCGGGCATCCAGCAGATCGATGACCATTTCTTCGTTTCCAACGAGAAACGCGAGCATCAAGGGCGTCACTCCCTCGGGAGACTCCGTCTCGGAGCAAGCGCCAGCATTCAGTAAAGTCGAAACGAGATTCGGGAGAGCGAGTTCGGCAGCGAGAAGCAGCGCAGAATACGATTCGTAGCCAAAGCGCGGTACGTTAAACTTACGGTCAAGTAGGAGTTGAGCCCACTTGGCTTGGTACAGCAAATCCAAGTCAGTACTTGCTTCAGGAATCACCCCATCTTCCGCGTCGGGGGGCTGCAGGAGCGCCAGCTTCTCTTTGTACTTGGTTAGAATGTTTTCCTGCTTTACTTGAGCCAATGTGACGAACTTGGTCACCATTTCTTCGATTTGTTTCTTCATAATTCCAGCTCGTTTCGAGAAATCTTCGACGTCTCGTGGGATCCGCGCATGGTCGGTGAAAGCTAGAAGAACCACAAGTGCACCACAGGCAACCGCAGCGTTGACGAAGCGATCGCTTTCGCTTACCAGTAGTTCAGGGACTGTTGGTGTTGTAGGTGGGGGAGGAGCAGCAGCTCCGCCTTTCGTTGGACTCTTTGGAGCTTCGACGACCGGCTCAGGTGCTGAAGCAGCTGATTCCTTGTCAGAAGGCTCTAAATCACTCGTCACCAGTGCCAGCGATCGGACAGCGGCTTCAACTTCGATGAACGAAGTGTCCGGGGATTGGAGAACATTCATGACAGGGAGAAGTAAGAGCGTGTGCTCGGTTCGAGACGACAATTCCACTGAAAGGGGCCACTCGTCTGACGCAGCGACAGTAGCTGACTCCGTCGGATCTTCTGGGTTTTCAGTCTGTGCTTCACTCTTTGCGAGCTGTAACAACACCTTCATCCCACTCGGCACAGTCATCAAGTTATCCAGCAGTGCTAACAAGGACACACACACTGCCGCGTTGACGGCCGTGTACTTCGAGACCAGCTTGGGTATCTGCATCCCTTTCTCCAGAAAACGCAGCATCACCGACTCACCAACAACCGAGGGTTTACTCTGATCCGGTGCGAGTTTCTTCTTGCTTCCTGTCGGGGCTGCCTTGCCGGGAGACGTATGCTCAGCGTCAAGCTTGACAGCCAAGAGCTCACTGAAATCGGTGGACATTGTCCCGTTGATCGTAGGATTCCACTTCAGGAAGGCGCTCGCCAGTCCTGCCAAAGCCTCAGCTACAAAGTGGAAAGTGTCCACCTTGTGGCAAGCCTCTGTTAGCGGGCTCGGGTCGAACGCAGGCTGTTCCTCGTACTCGTCAATCCACTCCAACTTGCACAGGTTGTGGACTGGCTCAACATCGTTCTGGACTTCACCAGGTTGCTCTTCACCTGGCTGGGATAGCAACGTACTGTCCGTAGCATCAACTGCAGCAGACTCGGCAACTCCCGCAGATCTCGAAGAAGTTTCTTGTAGAAAATCAAAGAACAACGTTGACGGCTCATGGCCACCGACCCCACAAAGCTCCAAAGCGCCAGGAGTCTCGAGTACAATAGCGTGGATGCTCTTGGCCAAGAAGGCGAAGAGCAGCTTCTCATCGGTTGACGTCGAGGCCAAAATCTGGAGGAAAAGCGACACCGCGCGTTCACCCAAGGCGGTTGCATTTCCAGGCAAGTCAACCAGAGCTGCGATCCATCGAACATGGCAGAAAATCAACGCCTTGTTGGCACTTTCATGGCTGGTTTCCAGTAATGACAGCACCGTTTCCACCGCCACCAACGGGGCTTTTCCCCCACTTGTTTGAGGACTTGCAGCGTTTGGCTCGTTAGTCTCAACTGTGTTTGTTTCCACGTCGCCAGTCGCTACAGCACAGAGGATTTGGGGATCAATTCGAGTGCTGACTTTCGCCTGCATCAAGTGGGGTTCCTCTTCGCCAGAGAAATCCTCACACTGCTGGGAAAGATGTTCACTTGCCGTCTCAGGAGCATCACTGATGTACACACAAAGATGAAGCAGTTTGTCAGCAACCTGGTGAAGATTGTCAGCCTCTTTCACCTTAAAGCAGTCCAGCAGGACGGGTAGGAGTCCCTGTGCTTTCGCATGTGCCTTGCATCGTTCGCTGTACTCAATCAGTCGACCGAGGCTCGATATCACCACAACCGAGCGCTCAGTACTAAACGGAAGGAGTGACGCTAATGCGGCGGCATTGGCAGCTGCAGCTGCAGCGTTAGCAGCCGCAGCAGCAGCGGCCCCACCGGTCGTGCGTGGAGACTCCGTGGGGGCAGGTACCGGGTTTAAAGCGCTCGTGGTGTCGAATCGGAGAATGGCAATCATCGCGTCGATTGCATCCATGAACAGCGCTTGCTCTTCCTCGACAGGCTTAGAAGCAGCTACTTGTTCCTTGGCGAGGGTCATTCGCACCAAGACTTGGCAGATAACGCCGATATTCGAGCACAAGAGTGACGCGTCCTTGGCTGATAGCGGACTGGCATCCATTCCACTGACAGGCACAACTGTCGCTGTCTTCTGGATCATTTCTTGTGCTTCCTGGATTGCAGTGCGCAGTACACTGGCTGATCCGTTCGTTTTCAAATGCTCTCGACCGCACTCTGCATTCCACGAACAGCGTCATGTTAGTACAGACCCAAGTTCACCTCATATCCGTTGACAACTTACCGAAATGTGAGAAACTCTCGAGAATGTCAAGCGCTGGGCGATGGTAGCGCCGCTCCGAATGAGCAACGAACTCGAGTGGACGCGCGATTCCCTTCTCAGCCTCAAATTTACCCAGAAACTCCTCGTTTGGCGGGTTCCTCATCAGTGAGCGAAGGCACGACAAGGCTGCGAGCTGCAGCTCCCCGTTCTCAGCCCCCAAACAACCGAGCAATGCCGAGCAAGGCGCTCCAGCAGATTGGAACTGAAGCAACGTCGGCGTCGCCTCGCCTGCCGACGCGGATAATACAACGCTGGCCCGAAGCAGAAGATCATAGACCTCGATAGCTTTGATCTGCCAGTGCAGCACGTATAGGCGTTAGCATGGATCGTTCAAACTTTCATAGCTAGTAATACGAACCCGAATTTCCGGCGCCAGTGCGTTCATACTGAAGAGGTTGATGAAGGGCTCGCCAGCTTTCCACGCCGAGTCAGCGCTCATGCTGCGGTCGAGCAAAAACTCCGCTGGACACGGTACCAATTCATATCAACTTAGAGCCTTTAACCGCGTAATCTGACAAGGATTGAAGAGCAGATACCGTTGACTTCTGGGTGAATAACTTCGGCGTCAGTCTCGCTGTTCTCTGAAGTAACTGGAGGTGAAAGCAGCTTGTGCATCACAACCAGCGTCTCCATGACGAGGTCAGGAGTCTACGTGGGATTGAGAAACACGAGAGGTTAGCAAAACGAGTCGTCAAATTGCTATCAACTACTTCAAGTATCATTCATCGTACTTTCGTTCTCGAAAGGAATCCCATGAGAAGCGGCAGCACCTCCGTCTGCTCTCGGAAAAAGCGTTCGTCTTGGGCACAGAAGCGCACGGCGTCGACCTTCTTGCCCACATCCTTAAGCTTGAAGCTCTTGGTCTGCTTCTTCCACAAAGCCGCTCTCTTCTTGGCCGCGTCTCGTGTTTTCGCCGTGCTGCTTGGTCGGCTACCAGCTGAAGCCGGAACCTCTTCCCCCATTGTCAACGCCTCCGCAAATGATCCGTCGCGTCCGCTCAACTCTCCAAACAAATTGGAAAGCGTCGTTTCGAGGTGCCGGCAAACCATCCCATCGCTTGTGTCTGAAGCGAAAGAATAGTGCTAGACGAGCAAATGTTGTACTTCGAAGTAGGAACCCATCGGCTCGTGGAGCCTTGTAGTACTTCGTAAAATCAACTGCCCATCGACAACGAAGTTCGTGCAGCGAGATCAGTCTGCGAACTTCAACGGAATTGTCTCGTTGCTGGAGGAACTTTTTTCGCGGCTTGGCTCAACTTGCGTTGAACTTCTGGGGGGGGGAGGCAAAACAAATCGGCCTTGTTTTGGGTGTAACACATCCGAGAAGCTATCGTGGCCGATCCACTGAGGCAGTCCAGTCCATTCGTGGGTGAACCGCCATTCCTCGACATAGCTTTGCATGCCGTCGTTCGTGTTAACATGAAGACCCGCGAACGCTATTCCAGCCATTTTGCATGCAACGTTAATTAATGGCCTAGCTAGCATTGCATTGAGGTTTCTGCATTGGGGATTCTTCTCAAACCGAAGTCTTCACCTGACGACTTCCCAGTACATGTGCTGCAGTGAACCCCTTGTCTACCTGCGACGCGCTTGGTGTAAACTTGCGCAAATATCTCGAGCTAGTGCCTCTGCGGATCTGTATGCATGGCCAGGATTCTGACGAAAGATGCGAACCATGTGCAACTGCGGCTTTCGTGGTTTGTGTCGTCTATCTGCCCCGGTTGGGCATGTTGTTCCGGCTCGCCCAAACGCGGCCAACGACTTCGATCGACAAGGCGGCTACGAGTTCCGGATATCCTGTTCATTCGTCTCCAAGAGAAGCATGCGCAAATGTCTCCTCATCGTGAACGTCTGGAGCTGTGTTAAACCAGACCTTCCTCTCATTGACAGATTCACTAGGGGATTGACACGGACGTGAATCCGCTTCAAGTGAGGACTGCTAGCCGCCATGGCGAACTCCAAAGTCACCAAGCGCTCAGCTTCAGCTCCGCACCCCCGGCGATTGACAAAGTCGTCTTCCATGTCGAGCTACAATGCCGACGGAGTACCAATGTCGGAGGGGGTACCGGAGTACTTAAGCTTGCCGTCTCCAGTGAAGAATGTGCTGACGAGGCAGATTTCGGCGGCGGTTGAAGACGTGCTGGACAGCATGACCCACGAAGGCACCGAGGACGTCCACTGGCGCGGCAAAATGCGCAAGGATGGAGTGGTTTACTACGAGGACACGGAGAGCGTGACCAAGGAGCAGACACGCTTTTGCTGCGTTGACTCCACGGACGCGTCTGTCGAAGACGTCATCAGTTTGTTCCTGGTGTCCGACACGGATATGCTCCTTCAGCAGTGCCGCATCATGTACGACAACGTCATGGACGCCCGGATCCTGAACGTACTGGAGCACCCGTCGGAAGAGCACCCGATGCGCTCGTCATACGTCCGCTATACGGCCTTTAAGGCTCGGACGCTGCAGCGAAACAACCGCGATATGTGCGTCGTCGTAGCCACGGACGTCATTTACTGCCAGGACGGCTCGACGATCGGCTACTGCGTTTGGGACTCGCTCAACCTGCCCGACGTCTCCGAGCTGGATGTACCACAGGGTTTCATTCGGACACGCATGTTCCGGTCAGGCTACTTCATCCAGAACTCGGGACTACCGGATGCGCAGACTAAGGTCGTGTACATTATCGGTATTGAAGCAGGTGGATTGGCGCCACGGCTCACGACGCGATACTATATGCCACGCTTTGGGCAAGTTCTCAGCCGAGTCATCGCCCACCTCCGTCGCAGGCAACTCGACCCGTCGATCTTTGTGCCAGAGTCCCAGTGGACCGACAAGAGGACGGTGGGGTTCTGCCAGTGTTGCAGCAAGCACTTCGGCGCTGTGAAGTTGCTCGACACACGGCGATACAACTGCGTGGTCTGCGGTGATGCAATTTGCCACGCTTGCCATCACGTCGAGGAGGTGGAGGTTCCTGGCGCCAGGAATACCAAGGTCGGGATCTGCGTCGGCTGCAAAACGGACACCCAGAAGCGGTCGAGAAGAATGTCGCGTTGGTCCAGCTGGGGCACGAGCTTCTCGACAGACTCGACCGAGTCGTCCACGAGGTCTCTTCGCCTATAATGTCACCGTCTCGTCCACTAATTCTATGAAGTTGGTCATTGAAATCAGAAGACTTCGGTTGTCTGTAGAGTGACGTTTGCTCCGAGAGACGGCGTGTTGGTCTTCCTTTCTCAGCTTAGCAAGACGGAGGGACAAACACGATCAATGGCAGGAAGCTTACACAAACGAGTACAACTGCCTTTTTTTCGACTTCCGTGGTCGCCTTGCCAGAGACTCTGCAGGCGGACCGTCCTGGTACGCTACTACGTCTTCCAGCTATCGAAGAGGCCGCGGTGGTTTTCATCTGCGTCCGAGGTGTCCGCAGCTGGAGGAGACACGATGTTGAAGCTCGATTTCGAGCAAACGCACACACTGCAATGCATGACAAACTGTTCGAACATTCTCTTGATGCAGCTGGCACCTTGCTTGGTCGGCGGACACGACGACGACCACCCAAGCAAACTTAACCCACGTCGTTCAGCTCCTGCACGCCCGTGTTTGGTCGTCGAACTTTCGGGAACGCGGAGTTGTCCGGTAGACTTTCGTTTCGTGCTCGCGGCATCGTTTCCTGCAGCTTATCCAACGGGCCTGATCTCGCCGAGACATCCTGGCCTTCGTGACTTCTGCCTGCCAAACTGATCTGCATCGCGCGGCGAGATCCCAGCGTCTCTTTCGCGATGGAAAAAAAGAGCTGGCTGTGCAGTTCCGCCCGAGCAAGTTGAAGCAGTGCGGTCAATATCGAGAGCCAGGCTTGGCGCATTACGGCGTCGATAAGAAATGTACCAGGCCAAGCAAGACCTTGATGCACTTCTTGACGTGTTCTACCTGGCTTGGCAAATCGTCTCGACTTTCCTTGGAAACAGGCGCAGTTTTCGCCAGCAGCAGATCCGGATGTTGATCATGGACAGGCGAAGTTGCAGCACGTCCTTGTGGTGTCTGCAGCACCAGCGACTTAATGCGCTGGAGACGGAAGTCCACGTCGCTTGGCAAGTTGTGCAATGCTAACTTCGACTTATTAGTCGAGGGTGAAGAGATAGTTTTCACTGTTCAGTCTACAATGGTTGGCTTTTGCACTCCCGCAGCAATGCCCGCCCTGCTCTTCCAGCGACGCGCCTGCTGTTGCGTGAGTTTCTACGGAGTTGCAGGATCATCCCGAGCATCAAAAGCCTCGATGGATGAACTGTATGGGTGGCTGCCACACCAAGTCGAGATTCTCGCTGGGATTCTTGCGAAAGATGCGTAGCATGTGCAACCGTGCAGGTCTCGTGGCTTGCAGCGCCGAACGCCCCGTCCGTCAACACCTTGGTCCGGCTCGCCCAGCGACTTTCGACCCGACACGGTCTCGGCTACCCTACCTGGTAGGACCGGGCATCACTCACGGCTCTCCTCTCATTGCACGTTCCGCCACACCGCGCCGAGCTTCAAATCCAAAGCAGAAGAACAGGGCTCTCATTCCCAGATTGCCACACCATCCAACAGCTCTCCATTCAGGGGTCTCTAGAATGGCAAACTCCAGAGTCACCAAGCGCTCAGCTTCAGCTCCGATGCCTCGAAAGCTCACAAAGAAGTCGTCGTCCACCATGTCGGACTACAACGCCAACGGCGTGCCACTTCCTGCCGGCAAACCGAAGTATCTGGAGCTGTCAGAGCAAGTGAAAGACTTGCTGGTCAACCAAATCTCGACCGCCGTGGAAGACGTCCTTGACAGTATGACCGACGAAGGCACCGAAGATGCCCACTGGCGCAGCAAAATGCGCAAGGACGACATCGTCTACTACGAGGACAGGGAGAGCGTGACCAAGGGGCAGTCTCGCTTCTGCTGCGTAGACGTCACGGACGCGTCCGTTGAAGATGTCGTCAACCTCTTCGTCGTGTCCGACACAGACATGCTGCTGCAGCGGTGCCGCGTCATGTACGACAACATCATGGACGCCCGGGTGCTGAGCGTGTTGGAGCACCCGTCGGAAGAGCACCCGATGCGCTCGACGTACGTCCGATACACTGCGTTCAAGACCCCTGCCTTGATGCGGAACCACCGAGACATGTGCGTGGTGGTGGCCACGGACGTCATTCACTGTCCGGACGGCTCGACGATCGGCTACTGCGTGTGGGACTCGCTCAACCTGCCCGACGTCTCCGAGTTCGACGTGCCCCAGGGCTTCATCCGCAGCAGGATGTTCCGTTCAGGCTACTTCGTCCAGAACTCGGGAGAACCTGACGCGCAGACCAAGGTGGCGTACCTGGTTGGCATTGAGGCTGGAGGCTTCGCGCCGCGGCTAGCAACTCGCTACGTCATGCCGCGATTCGGAGCGGTACTCAAGCGAGTTGTCACCCACCTTCGTCGTAAGCAGCTCGACCCGTCGACCTTCGCTCCGCAGTCCGAGTGGACCGACAAGCGTGCGGCTCAGTACTGTCAGTGTTGCAGCAAACACTTCGGCGCTGTGAAGCTGCTGGACACTCGACGATACAACTGCGTCGTCTGCGGCGATGCGATCTGCCACGCTTGCCACCACGTGCAGGAGGTTGACGTGCCTGGCGCCAGGAATACCAAGGTCGGGATCTGCGTCGGCTGCAAAACCAACAGCCAGAAGAGGGCACGGAGGCTTTCGCGCTGGTCTCGTTGGGGCACGAGCTTATCCACAGATTCGACCGAGTCGTCGACCAGGTCTCTGCCTGTATGAATGCCACCCCAGTCTAGTCCATTGCCGTAGTCTATCAAGGCCGTTTGAAGGCGTCCTCGAACGGAAGAGGCCTCCTGCCGTGTATTCCCCAATCTGAACATGGGTCTGTCCAAATACATTCAACACCTTTACCATCTCCGTCCCATGCGGTTCAAGAATAGTGCTAGACTGTTCATGACGGAAGTGCTTCGAGGGAGAGAAACCCACACGGTCGAGTCCCAGTGACGAGGGCAGACTCGAAAGGCACGCACAAGTGCAACACCAGCGCGCAGTGGGGCCCGTAACATGCACAGGGCTGCTCTCCGTGGTCTATACGGTGGCAGCAACTATCCCAAGACGAAAAGGCCGGCTGTGGTCTCTCCGGTTGTAGACGACATCGACGCCGAAGACGGAGACTTGTCCACTGGTGAGGAAGGCAACGGGTTTGGCACGCGCGTCCACGCCTCACTTCGAAGTCCCTCGAACAACGGAATGGACACTGCGATCGATATGCACGGCGCTGCGGTGGCGCTGAAGATCCACGATGTGCCGGAAGACTCGGAGTACCAGCTGCAGCGGAAAAGTGCCAGCCCTTCAAACGATGTCGGGATGCTGAGTCGGGTTGGACAGCTTTTTGGTGGCGACAGGAGCTCCAACCAGGAGCAGGATGTCTTCACCGAACAGCAAGTCGGTCAGAAATACACAGTTCTCGGCCAGAAGCACCAGTGGCGGAAGAACCGCGCGGGCCGATCGCGACAATTGCAGACGATTTCACCCGTCGAGGACGATGGTCGGGCGATGCGAGTTGAAGGTGATGCGTACAGCTCCGGTCGGGGCAGCGCCGTCCCGAGCTCCACGTCCTCGTTCCACGAGAGTCGCGCGTCGCAGGGAACTTCATCGACGGGGTCGTTCCGAGAGGGAGCGACGTCGTCCGTGCAGTCGAACAGCCTCGGACGGGGTAGTGACTTCTCGCAAGGTCGTTCTAGTAGTAATGAAGGCAGCAGTGCAAGCGGAGACGGCCAGCGGTTCGTCGTGACCCGACAGAAGAAAGCCAAGTATTCGGCCAAGCTGTATCTGCACGGCCAGAAGCCTCTCTACCTTGGCCGCTACAAGAACGAGGCCGCGGCACTTGCAGCATGCGAGAGTGCCTACAGCGTCATCTCCACGCCGCGGAAGTAAGCAAAGTTGAATAACATCGATAAGTATTCAAAATATCAACGAACAAGCTTGACCACAGGTGTGGCGCAGTGCCCCTTGTCTTCTACTAGTACATAGCGCCTGGCTCGTTACTTACCACCACGGGATCAGCAACGACGTGGGACTGAAGCTTCACTTTGACTCATTCCCGATCCTTGTCAATCTCTTCGCCGTGCGTCTGCACTGCGTAACGCTGCATGGGGCTCCATCCTGGTCATAGCGACTGGCGACGGAGCATCCAAAGTCTCTCGAGCGGCTCACTTCGCAATTCACCGGCCACCGCGTGGACTCCCCCCACTCGACAACTCGAGTACACCGCCCACCCTCATGAAGCTCGGTCGATTCGGTGCGTCGCTCGCATTGGGCGTCGTGGGGCTTGCGTCCTCCGGTTCCACGATGACAGCTCAAGGTGCCACATGCACGGCTTCGGCGCTGTCGATTCTTCCGTCCACTTACGATCTCGACGTCTGCGTTAGCAACAACTTGTACTCGGTGCTGCTGGCACTTTCAGCTTCGTCCAGCACCTGTACGCTCACGGAGCTACTGGCGTTGGAGTCGGACACGCAGATCCTGAACCTCGTGACGCTGATTGAGGACATCGTGGCGTCTCCAAGCAGCATGTCCAGCCTCGTGTATTCCTACATGGCGGCCACGTCGTCCTCGGACATGGACGACTTCTGCACAACGCTCAACACTGTCATCTCTCCGTGTCTGCTGGGCCTGTTGCCCACGTTGCTGCCGGTGTTCGAAGCCGACACGACCTGCTGCTCGGAAGTGAGCGATCTGCTCGACCTGGTCAACTTCTTCGTACCGTCCAACGTGACCACCAACTCGTTCGTACTGAATGAACTCGTGAACGGTGTGGACCAGTTCTTCTGCTCCACCAAGGGCGACGCCACCTGCGGCTACGATATGTTTTCGCAGATGACTTCGACGTACACCTCGTCTGAGTTCTCGCTGCTGGAGTCGGTCGTCATGCCGTTCGTGACGATTTCGTCCGGTGAGGAATGCACCGCCATGAAGGGCGAGGCGTACACGGACACAGCGTCTCTGGCATCGGCCACCACCATCGACTATTCGTGCTGCATCGACCACATGCGGCCACTCATCGAGTCCATCCAGGACGGCTTCAACTACTTCTTCGACGACTCCGCTGTGGACATCCTGAACGGAATGATCGACTTCTCCGCTAGCGGAGGCAAGTTCGTCGACTCGGTGCCTGGAACTGCCTCATGCTCGTTCACCGACACGTGTTCGGATCCGTCGTACGTCATTCCGCAGCAGACTGCAACGCGGACGCCCGGAACCAACGACCCTGGCAAAAACGACATGGAGGACGTCACGTGCACGATGGTAGACAAGTGTAACTCAGCCGGAACGGTGTGCAGTAGTGTCTGCGAGAAGGGCACGGCGTCGGTCTCGTCGTGGCTCAACCAAACGCTTGCATACCAGCGCAGCCTGGCCTTCAGTGGGAAGCTGTGCTACGCGCAGCTCCCGTCGACGCACAACAGCGCCATCACCTTGGCCGACGGGTACGGCAACCGCGACCAGCTCTTCAACGCGAACCTTAACGCGGACAAGGCGTACTCGTACCTCAAGACCAACAACCACGTCTTGAGTCTCACCGACCAGCTCGGTATCGGCATGCGGTGGCTCGAGATCGACACGCACTACTTCCTGGACGACTTCCACACGGGCCACTGCGGCAACCTCGGCTCGGACTCCATCCAGACCTTCTTTGACGCTTTCGACACGCAGTTGTCCAAGTACGGCACCATTCTATGGGGTCCGGAGCTGCTCGGCTGCTTCCCGTCGGTCTCGGGCATCAAGACGACGGATGAAGTCACCACACGCAGCTCCATGCAGGAAGTGATGGACTGGCTGGAGGAGAACCCGACGGAGTTTGTCGTGGTTTACATGGACACGGGCTCTGACATCTCGCGGCTGGACAAGTACGACGCCTTGAACACGTTGCTCAGCGACGTCTTCGGAGACCTCATTGTGCCTCAGTCGGTTTTGAAGACTCTGGCCACCGATTCCTGGGCAGGAGGAAGCGTTGACGAGTTCCTCGAGGCTGGCTACCGAGTGCTTCTGCTAGCGAACGACGACACCGGACTCGCGTACAGTCTGTACGACTTCTGTGGAGGCCACGAGGTGCTCTCCACCACCTACATTGACACCCTTCCGGACAGCTCCCGCAAGATTGATGGGCTGGAGATCTACGGCAACGACTACTTTTTGCGCTCGTATCAGGCTGAGCTACGCTACTTCTCCCTCTCAGACGCAGGAGCGCTTACCGAGGACTTTGAGACGTTCTTGAACTCGAGCAACATTGGCAACTTCGTGCGTTGGAACATGAATCTCGTGGCCACGGACATGGTCGACGGCGCCAAGATGAGCGCGCAGGCGTGGTCCTGGGCGGAGAACGAGCCTAGCACCACCGCGACTGGCGCATATGTCCTCGTGAACACTAGCGGTCGCTGGGTGGCGAGCACTTCAGCCACCAAGACGTACAAGGCGTGCTGGAGCAGCTCGAGTCTGGCTTGGTCCATCATCGCCTACGCCAGCTCTTGTGCTAGCGGATACACCTTCTCGGCGCCGGCCGACCCGTACCAGAACTACCTGCTCAAGACAGCCATCTCGACCAAGGGCATCACCACCACGTCCGTCGTGATCAACGCCACTCTTTCGTAAAGAAAGAGCCCTGCAAAGAGGAAACAACTCGTGAAATATAGCATTCCCACTTACCCGTTCCCTTCGCCTCATTCCCACAGTTCGTCAGCGTTTGGGTCGTAGAATCCGTCGTCGTCTTCATCGAAGAAGAAGTCCCCCTCGCCTCCATAACCCCCATAGTCGTCCAAGTAGTCTGCTGGCAGTTCGTAGTCGATCGGAAGCGAGTCCGGGTCAAGCAACTCCGGGTGCCGCAGCTCCAGTGGCAGCCTGCTTCGAGCCTCACCAAACGAGGCCGTCTCACCGCCACGGTTCACGAAAGTAATGCTGCGGTTGCTCTCCTCGTCGTCCCAGCCGTACCACGGACTTATCTCGGCGTTCGCTGTGTACAAACCCATTTCAATAATGCTTCGGAAGGTACGGCCCCGGCGTCCAGAGGTCGTGATACGAACGCGCAGCGTCGGATGCATCCTCTTCATGTCTTTCACCGTACGTTCCAGTCCACGAAGGTACTGCTCGCTCCAGCCTGGCTCCACCGAGTCAAAGTTGGAGTTCTTCAAGCGCAGAACGAACTTCTTGCGCTCCCACCCAAGCTCTTCCGGAGTTGTCGATTCCAGCTGCATTAGCAGCTCCGGGACGGCATTGTAGAAGGCTAAGCGGAAGTCACTCGAGTGTCCACCGACGCAGATTTGGAACGTCCGCTGCCCGGTAAAGTCGTCCGAGAGATCGTCCAGGAACTGGAAGAGGCCGTTGCCGGTGCAGTTGATGGTGCGCAGCTCCATTGAGGTCAGGTACTTCAGCTGCGCAAGAGCCACGAGGCCTTGGTCTGTGAACGTCCGAATCGGCGTGAAGGTGGAGTTGTGGCCTTCAGCGACCTCCCAGATCGAGAAGCTCGTCAGTTGCGGACAATGCTTAGCCAGAGTCTCGCAGAACTTATCGTCATAGATGTCGATGTTGAGTACCTCGTGCTCGGGAAACTCCGCCGCCTCGTCATCCTCGTACGGGTCATAGTACCCCATCTCCTCTTCGTCTGGGGGGTGATACAGCTCAATCTCCAAGTCTTCCAACGCCGGGCAGCCCTTGAGTGCACTGGCCGCATCTGTCGCCTCAATCCCGTATCCCGGTCGCTGCGAAAACTCTTGCCAGTCCGTGTGCGACGGAGGAGGCACTCCAGCGGCTTCGTCGAGCGAGTCAAAGTACTCTTCCCACTCCCACAGCATGTTGATTCCAAAACTAAGTTTCTTAAGTTGCGGCTTCATGTGCTCGCCAAAAGCCTTAAAGAACGGGTCTGCGAACGGCGCCACGACCCAGTGGAACTCCCGTAGCTGCGTGCACTTGGCGTTGAACTCCTCCCACTGCTCCAACGTGATCAGCCAGTCATCGCGACAGGTCAATTTATCCAGCTCAGACAGCGTCTTCTTGTACCCATCTACATACTCCACGCCAGGGGAAAACTTGATCAAGTTGTCCAGAAGCTGCTTGCACGACTGGAACCGCTTGCTTTCGTCAAGTACCGGGACCGCCAACTGCTTCAGTCCTCTGTGTTTCCCCTCAGAGTACCAAGTCTTCATCGCCGCGTAAAGTGCCGTGAAAATCGAGTCGAAGTCCACCTGGCCCTGCAACATTTCGTCCACGTCGGACAGCACCACGGATTCCACATTATTGCAGTATTTGGCTGCACTTTCCAGGATCAGCTGCACTTGTCCACTTGGTAATTGCACACCTGACAGATCCAGTCTTTGTAGGGCTGGAAGTCTCGAGAACAAAAAGTCCCAAGTGACGTTAAAGTCTTTGTGGCTCCACGTGGATACAACCCCCGTACGGAGCATGTGAACTCCACCCCCACGAGGTGGTGCGTCACCAATTTGGATACTCAAGTCAAGAACTTTCGGTCCCCTTTGGGAAGCTCGACGACGGAGTTCCAGCTGCTCGGAGCGGGAGCCGGAGGACAAGCGGATACTTAACGAGGAAGCCTGGAAGCGGCCCACGATGTCGCGCACGAGGCTGTTCCAACCCTTGCAGACCAAAGCGAGAGGCTTGAGCTTGTCCACTGGCAGCTTGCGCTTGACTGGGATCAGCTCCTCCGTGTAGTCGGGCACAGCGAAGGCCACGATACAGAAGACGAGCGGAGCTGGAAGTCGCTCCATTTTGTGA
>JAABLK010000289.1:21735-36168 GCA_012295415.1 Phytophthora chlamydospora
AGGCGACATACAAATCCCAAGTGAAAGGTCTGATGGCTGCATTTATTAAAAAGTGGTCACAAAGCACAAAATGAGAGTAAAAGTACTGGAAGCCAAGCCTACATTTCAAAGTCGCTGTCGTCCTCGAGGTACTCGGAGTCGATGTCGCTTTCACCTTCGCTATCGTAGAAATCACCATCAAGATACCCTTGGTACGCGTCGTGCTCGCCGCTGAAGTCACTGCGGGGCCTATCTTCGTCGGTGAGCAAGTCTTCGCGGTCCACAATCGTGATGCCCTCGTTCTCGCGCTCCTGCTCCCAGTCTTCCCAGTTACAGTAAGAATCTGCGTTCGAATGCACCGTATACAGCCCGAACTCGGCAATCCTCGTGAAACTGTTCCCACTGCGGCCCACTGTGACAACGTGTTGACGCAAGGACGGGTGGGAACGCTTCACACGATCCATGAGCGTCTTCAATTCAGTGAGGTATGCCTCGCTCCACACAGCATCAACCGTCTCGCGAGAACTGTACGTCCAGTTCTCGATCCGTAGTGCAAATTTCTGCCTCGCACACGGAGGATCCCGCATACCTGCCAGCTGAACTAGCAGCTCCTTCACGACGTCGTAGAACGCCAGTCTATAATCCGCTGGGCACCCACCGACAGTGATCTCAAAGCTCCGATTGCCACGAAACTCGTTCGACTGCGCATTCAGGAAAGCAAGCATACCGTTCCCCGTGCAGTTAATACTGCGAAGCCTTAACGACCGCAGAAACGTGAGCCGAGTGAGCGCCATCAGTCCATGATCCGTGAACGTCATGATCGGCTTGAGGTCTTGCCGATTGAAATACTCACCCACCTCTTCCATAACAAACTGAGTGAGAAATGGACAGTGCGATGCCAGTGTCTCGCAGAACTCATCACCGAATACGTTCTGGTCGAGCACCTCATCCTCTGGGAAGTCGTACACGTCGCCCATATCTGGCGGTATGTACATGTTATGGTCCACTGCATGATACAGGTTTACAGCCAGCTCGTCCAGCTTCGGGCAGCCTTTCAGCGCAGCTCCTGGATCCGTTGCGAGGAATCCGTAGCCTGGATGCTCGCAGTAATCTTCCTCTTCCCAGTCTTCATCTGGGAAAGCCTCAGCCGCTCTGCTGCTGTCGTAGAAGTACCAGCGCCATTTCCAATGCATGTTCACGCAAAAAGAAAGCTTCTTCAGCTGAGGTTTCGTGTGCTTCCCAAAGGCACGAAAGAACGGGTCGCCGAACGGAGCAACCACCCAGTTAAACTCAACCAGCTTTGTGCAGGTCGCATTGAGCCTCTCCCAGTCTTCCAGCGTCAGTAGCCAGGCATCTTTGCACGTCAGCTTATCCCAAGTCGACAGGGATTCCTTGTACCCATCGAGATACTCCACGTTGGGACAATACGCCATCACATTGTCGAAAAACTCCTTGCTAGCCCGAAATTTATCTTTGTTGTTTCTCGTTGGCACCTTCAAATGCCGGAGTCCCGCACCATTTCCCCTGCTTTTCCACTCTTTCAGCGCTGAATACAAAGTATCCAGCACCCCTTGAACTTTGTCTTCGCTCACTCCATATTTTTCAAAAGGTAGCGCCAGTTTCTCCATCTTGGGGCAATGCATCGCCGCTGCGAGCAATGCACCGATTACTTGACAACTATCAAGATGCATCGCAGCCAAATTCAGCGTCTTGAGGTTCGGCAAACTGGCGAAAATCCTGGGCCAGTCGATGGTTATGTTCTCCACGACCCCGCGCAGCTCAGGACGGAGGGTGAAAAAGTGGGAAAAGCTTTCCAAAGTGCCCATGGACACGTGAAGCTCTGAAATTTGGGACCCTTTCGCCACTACGTTTTGGTACATTTGATGCAATTCCTGCTCCGACGCTGTCACAAATTTCAAAATTAGGGTCGAGTCTCGGTACAGGTGAACGGCCTCGCGCATGGGGGCCAGCCACGCCTTGGAGACGAACTTCAACTCCTTGAGCATGAAAACAACGCCGTTGCGACGGTCCGGGGCCAGGGCTTTCGCGTATCCGGGCACAGCGAACGCCAGGACTCGTTGCACGAGCGGTGATGGCAGCAACTCCATCTTCGCTTGAAAGTGATGCTTTTTGCAACTTTGGCCCAAATTGCAGTTTTTGTGATCAGATTTTGTTGGCAAAGCGAAAAGTATCGTCCAATATGGCGTTTTCGGGTTTGATCACTTTGAACTTCTGCTTCGACGAATATTTTTGTTTGCTTTCATGCACTTCAACCAAGAGCATTGCAAGGCTGTTACAGCGCGGAGTCAACGTCACTGTCCGAGTCACCAGCGTCTATTTCGTAGTCGCTGTCGTCTTCACGGGGTGCGTCTTCGTCAGAGTCCGGGTAAGGCCTTCCACCGCGGTTGACGAAGACGACATCGCGATTGCTTTCCTCATCGTCCCAGCCGTACCAGATGCTAGGCTCAGCGTGAGCGGCGTACAAGCCAAGCTCGGCAATGCTTCTGAAGCTCGTCCCGTTGTACCCGAATGCCGTAACGCGTAAGCGAAGCGACAGGTGCGTTTCCTTCACTCTACTCACTACCTCTTTGAGATGTTCAAGGTAATCCTCGCTCCAGCCCTTCTCAACGGAGCTGGAGATCGCGTTCTTCAGACGCAGCACGATCCTCTCTTGGCAAACCGGTAGCTCGCCCGCTGGAGTGTCCGCGATTCGAGTCAGCAAAGTCACGACTGCGGTGTAGAAATCCCTGTCCGTCCGTTTGTATTCGGGCAAAATCGATTTGCCACCAACAGAAATTTGAAAGGTGCGCTGTCCAGTAAACTCATTTGAGAAGCCATTCAGGAACTCGAATACGCCATTTCCGGTGCAATTGATAGGGCGCAGCTCCATGAAATCCAGGTACTTCAACCGCGATAGAGCCACCAACCCGCGGTCCGTAAACGAATGGATATGCTTAAGCTCTAGCCCCTCCACGACCTCCCACAACGCGATGCGACTAATGAGTGGGCAGTTTGCCACAAGAGTCTCCCAGAAGTGATCGTTAAAAATGCTCTGCTGAAGCATTTCCTCGTTGGGAAAATTCTCCCGGTTTCGGGTGAAGAGATCAAATTCTTCTTCGGCATTTTGGTGGTACAACGCGATTTCAAGCTCCTCCAAGCTCGGGCAGCCGAGGAGAGCCGTGCTGGGGCCCTTCGCATCCCATCCGTATCCTGCATGATACGCATGAACAATGTTGGTTCGAGCCATCAAACCGGCTTCGTTATCCAGCTCGTAGAAATATCGGCCCCAGTCCCACAACATGTTCACGCAGAAAACGAGTTTCTTCAGTCGCGGCTTCACATGCTCACCAAACACCTGAAAATACGGATCCGCAAACGGAGCCACGACCCAATTGAACTCGCGCAAGTTCGTGCACGCCGCATTGAACTTCTTCCAGTCATCTAGATTCAGCAGCCACACGTCCTGGCAAGTCAAGCGGTCCATCTCACACAACGAGTGTTTGTATCCATCCAGGTACTCCACCTGGGGGCAGAACTTGACCACGTTGTCGAAGAACTCCCTGCATGAGCGGAACCTCTCCGCCTCGTTGATCGTCGGGACCTTCAGTTGTCTCAATCCACGCCGATGCCCCGCTGGCTTCCAGCTTTCCAGTGCATTATACAACGCATTCATCAGCGGCTCAACGTCTCCAAATCGGGGCGCGAGTTGGTAGTGCTCCTTCCCTGGAAGCACCAGAGCTTCAAGCTCGCGACAATATTTCGATGCCGTCTCCAGCACCTTCTGCGTATGAGGACTCCTAAATGGCATCTCGGACAAGTCAAGACGGCGGAGACCGGTCAACGGCGCGATCAGCGCGTCCCATCCGAGCTCCAAGTAGTCCAAAGTCTCCGGTAGCCGACGATTCCGATGGAAATACTCCCCGAAAGAGCCAACCTCCCCCATTGAGACCCTCAAATCTGTGACCTGTCGCCCTCTTGTCTCCACTTTCTGCCGCATTTCCAGCAGCTCCGAGCGACTTGCAGTCTCGAACTTGAGCGTTAACGTTGATAGTTGGAACTGCGCGACCAATTCACGGATCGAGGCCAGCCATGACTTGGAGATCAGGGCTAGATCCCTGAAGCTGCTCGAAGCAAGACGCAGCCGACGCTTTTCCGGCAGGATTTCGTCGCTGTAGTCGCTCACAGCGAAGGCCACGACGCTCGAGAACAGCGGCAGCGGGAGGCTCGGCACGCGCTCCATTTTCCAGCTTTAGGAAAAATGGCTAATTTTTATTAGAAGTGATTATGCTGCGCATTATTTTGCTATCTGCGACGTGTGACAACTGCAAAGTTTGTGTTGAAGTGCCCAACGAGCTCTACCTCGAGCATGTTGACACCTCTTGCATAACTGCAATACGAATAGTGCTGGGATGTATTGCCTAGTGCAAAGACTACGTTACGTCGCTTTCGATCGCAATGCTACTTATTCCATAATGACCGCCATCTCGGAAGGCACCGGAGTAGGCGCGCCGACTGCCGTCAGTGTCGCGTTGATGACCAGCGATGTGTCCGCAATCTTCTGGGCTACGAGCGCCTCGTGCAGCAAGTAGTTCATGTACGGATCTGTCGGGGGCGCGAAGGCCGTTCCGGCGGGACAGTCCTCCTTGAAGGGGACGATGGACCACACCAGCTTCGCTCCGTCCCAGCATGCACGGGAAGTCTGCGGAGCCTTGGTGCTAGCCACCCAACGGCCGTTTGTGTCCATAAGCACGTACGCGTCAACCTCCGTCACATTGGGCTCGTTCTCCGCCCACGACCACACCTGGGCCGCCATTTTGGCGACGTCGGCGTTGTCGAGAGCGATCATATTGAGGTTCCACCGCAAGTACTTGGGGATGCTGTCGGCGTCAAGGAATACGGGGAAATCCCGTGTAAAAGCTCCCGTTGCTGCCAGCGAGATGTAGCGGATCTGCTCCGACCACGAGCGGATCCAGTTCTCGTTGCTGTAGATGGTAATTCCATTGATCTGACGCTTGTCATCGGGCACGTCCTGAATGAACTCAACCGTGAGCTCCTTTTCAGATGTGCACACATCGTACAAACTGTAGGCCGCCGCCGTCTTGGTGTTGGCCAGCGCCAGAACTTGGTGGCCAGCATTAATCCATTCGTTGATGCTACCACCGACCCACTTGGCCTTGGCCAGGTCGTCCATCGCCGTGAGCGGGACGAGCAAGTCGCCAAACGTGTCGGTGAACAGAGTGTCGATGTCGCCGAATTTGTCCATCCGCTTAATATCGGAGCCCGTGTCCAAGTACACCACCACGAACTCGGTCGGGTTCGCGTTCAGCCAAGCCTTGACTTCATCCAGCGAGTTCTTGGTCAACGGCTGCTCTGAAGCCTTGATTCCGGAGATCGAAGGGAAGCAGCCCAACAACTCGGGGCCCCAGTTGTACGTGCCATACTTGCCGAGCGTATTGCCAAGCACGTCAAACACACCCTCGAGAGTCGCTGAGCCGAGCGTACCGCAGTGTCCCGTGTGGAGGTCATTCAGGAAGAAGTGCGTGTCGATTTCGAGGAAGCGAATGCCAATATCGAGCTGGTCGGTCATACTCAGCACCTGGTTGTTGGTCTTGAGGTACGACCACCATTTATCCGCGTCAAGGTTTCTGTTGAAGAGCTGGTCGCGGTTTCCGAAGCCGTCGGCGAGCGTAATGGCACTGTTGTGTGAAGCAGGGATCTGCGCATAGCAGAACTGGCCGCTGAACGCCAAGTTGCGCTGGTAAGCCAGCGTCGACTTGAGCCAGTCGGGGACAGCCACCGTGCCTCGGTCACACACTTGGCTGCACACAGACTTGTCTCCGCTGCACTTGTCGACAAGCGTGCAGTCCGTGTCCACGAGGTCATTCTTGCCCGGGTTCTTGTTGCCAGGCTCACGCGTCATTTCCACGTCGTCGGTCATACCCTTGGGGTCATCGCACGTGTCGCCATCGAACTCGCAAGACACCGATCCTGTAAGAGTGTCCACAAAGCCTCCGGCGGGGGCCTTGAACGCGACCATGCCGCTGAGGATATCCCACAATTCATCGCCAGTCACATACTTGAAACCAGCTTGAACGGACTGCATGAACGGCCGCATCTGATGAGCGCAGCATCCGAAGTTGATGGTCGTCGCCGGCTCCTGCGACGCTGTGTCCTTGTACGAGTTGCCCGAAAGTCCGGAGCACTCTTCGCCCTGGCCGATCGTCATGAACGGAAGCACCATGTGCAGGATGAAGTCGAAGTCATCCACTGTGTGCATTTTCGTGATCTGCGAGAACATGTCGAGGCCGCAACTCGCGTCTCCTTTCTTCGAGCAGAGCAACCGGTTGAAGCCATCGATGACTTCGTTCAGGAGGAAATAGTCGATGGTCTTGTCGGCCGGAACGACGATGTTGAGCAGGTCGATCAGGTCGCTGATTTGGCCGCAGCACACGTCGTCCTTCTGGAACGCAGGAAGGAGCGAGGGGAGGATCTTCTCGCCGCAAGGCCCCAGTGCGCCGCTGAAGGCGTCACAGAGGTTGTCCACGGAGTCGTCGTTTTGGGCTGCCATGTAGTTGTAGATGAGAGGCGACAAGTCGGCGGGTTTTGCAGCGATGTCCTTGAACAGGGCGAGCAGGTTCTTCAGGTCCTGGTTCTTGACCACGTCGACAATGTCAAGCACTCCGCAGCTACTGAACAAGGTGCTGGCCACTGCCAAGCTGATAGTTCCAACGTTGTTGGCCACGCAAGTGTTAAGACCGAAGTCCGTCGGCAGCGCGTCTACGAGGAAGCCGAAAACGCCGTCCGAGGCTGTGCATTCCTGAGCTTCCACGCGTGGAGCGGTGAATGCGACCCCCACCACGGCCACAAAGGTGGAGGCGAGTCGACGGAGATTCATGTGCAGCAAAGTTTTTTTTTCCGGAATGACACGAGGGGTTGACTATTGTGGTTGGGTCGGCACCGTAACCTCATGCACATCGGAAGATAAGCCATACCGGTAGGAAGTTCGCTCACGCTGTGCGGTCCAGTCAGCCGGCCAATTGCTGAGTCGAGAGTGGGGAAGACTAGCGAAAGATAACTTAGAAAGACAGACCCCATCTTGGTTTGCGATCCCATGCGTTTATGAAAAATGAACAGAAACCTATGCTCGTGCTGTTGTCTCCACAGCGGAATAATGCCATTTGGGATGGCGGCAGCGCTCGCCGCGTTGGCATGTGGAATTCTTCGCCACACTATCTCGTTCACGTGGATCTATGGCGCTATAGTCGCTCCAAGAGCCTGATGGACGAGTAGCTCTGGAACCGCCGAGCCGAGCGAGCTTTGACTACTCACGAAGTACTTGTACTGTACAATACGATCCGTTTGGTGTGGTAACTTAACCCGGTTCATTTTGGTGTCCATCCGATGATTCAATTCCCGTGATCACGTGCCTATCTGTCGTTGATGCGAGCGCTGCTGCTGTGACTCGATGGTGACTCGCTGCAGGTTTACATCAGCTTCTTCCATGGGGCATGCCCTGGCCACCAAGGCAATCCCATGGTTGTCCGGCTAGCAGTTTCGTAGCGATAGGAGGGATGTGTCTCCTTCAAGCCTAAATAGGGGACCTCGTCAGCATGTGTCTCGTTCAAGCGCTGCTCACTTGTTAGGCAGGTTTCGCCACCACAAAGAGAGGCAAATGAGCAGGCCTATTTAATTGAATGATCGACCACCAAGATCTGTTTGAGCTAGTACGCGGGAACGACAATGATCAAAGAAGTCTGAAACAGTGCACAGACAGAAACATCAACTTTGAAATGGATTGGAAGCTGGTTCACGATCGTTTTTAGACCCTGCAGCAGTTTAGCCACAACGTTTTTGACTACTGCTAGAGTAGTTTGAGGGACATAGCTACTCTTGCAACACAGCAAGAGTAGCTATGTCCCTCAAACTATACTTTTTTTTAATTCCTCTTCTCGTCCCCATATCTCGCCTAACTCGACTCGAATGGCCGTCCACGAGCGGCTTACAATGTATGGCACGACATGCAACTCACACACTGATGCTACTCGCAGTTTCATTATCTATTGAGGCAAAACTAATGACCCTTCTGCAATCTCGGTTCGTTCTGTGTGTTTCGTGATTTTCTCGATAGCGAAACCTGGTGTATTCCTTTGGGGTGCCTTGGAGACACTAACGGGCTGTCGACAACACTCTTATCACCTTGTTTCGCTTGAGTTTAGACCGAAGTGATCGATTTCAGTGGGGATGAGCCCATGTTAAAGAGGCCTACCAAACCTCTTTTTCTCGCAGAACCGATTTGTACACAAACATCACAGCATTTTGCTTGCCCAGTTGACTGCGCTTGGCGCGCCAACGTTGTGTCGTTGGCGCCAAACTACTTGCGGAAGCAGCGGCGAGGCCGTCCCTCTAGGAAGAGCAGCAGCTCCGACAGCGGCGCATGGCGGCATCAGAGCAGGAAATCCATGCCAACACCGACAATACACTGGCGGGGGGGGTTCCCCGGGGACCTCCGCACTCTGCGATCCTGCTTCAAGGATGGCGCAGCACTTTGCGTATTCGACGGTCGATCTAACGGTATCCACAGCCCCGCGAACACAACTACCCCCAACTTCTTCCCCATTACCGATGAAGGAGACCACTAAACACTAACGCCGATGAAACTTCACCGAGAACCAGCAGCTCTGTCCGCTGGACTCCGGCCCCCTTTGACGTCAGCACTGGGATAGCAAGCGATTTTCAAGGACGTTGAGTCGACAGCACCTCAAGTTGAAGTTGTGCCTTTCAACCAATCGAAGCAGCGGATACCGTGCAAAAGCTGTGCAAGGCTGACTACCCTCCCGCTGGTTTAACACCAACTCAAAGTGCCATTCCTGCATTTGCGTCCAACGTCCCAGTTGCGTCGCCTTCCATCCGTCCGCGATGATCTTCAAGTCTCGCCTCCCCACGCTGCCGATCCCGGCCGACGCGTCCATCTGGAAGGTGGTCGAGGAGCACGCGGCCACCATCGGCGACAAGAAGGCCTTCATCTGCGGCCTCACGGAGAAGTCGCTCACCTTCGCGCAACTGCTGCAACAAGCCAAGCAAGTGTGCGCCGGTCTGGCTGCCAATGGCATCAAGAAGGGCGACACGGTGATCTTGCACTCGTTCAACTGCCTCGAGTACGTGGTGGTTTTCCTGGCGCTCAACCGACTGGGGGCGATCTGCTCGCCGTCGTCTCCGTTGTTCAATAGCCAGGAACTTGCTAGCCAGATCAAGACGGCGGAAGCCGTGGCCGTCATCTCGCACAAGAAATTCGCCAAGGTGGCGGAGGAAGCTGCTGGACTGCGTGGCATTCCGCTCTCGAACGTGTACACGCTCGGCCAGGCTGACGGTCCGAATGGACTCAAGTCCATCGAGGCCCTCATTGCACAAGACCTGCCGTTCCCGAACCTGCCGCCTATTGACACGAACCAGGTCGTGACGCTGCCGTTCTCCAGCGGTACAACTGGCAGACCCAAGGGTGTCGAGCTCACGGCCCGCGCAATGTACGCGTGCGGTATCTTGCCAGCCTACCGTGAAGATAAACTCGACTACGTGCTCGGCATGCTGCCGTTCTTCCACATCATGGCTACCATGATCTTCCACGTGACGATCTACAAGGGCGTGACCATGGTCGTCCTTCCTGGATTCGATCCCGAGATCTTCCTGCGCACGGTGGTCAAGTACAAGATGCCCAAGCTGAACTTGGCCCCGCCGCTCGTGACGTTCCTGGCCAAGCACCCGATCGTGAGCAAGTACGACCTCTCTCACGTGACCCACGTGGGCTCGGGCGGTGCTCCGTTGGGTAAAGAAGTCGAGCACGCAGTGCTAAACCGTCTGGGCATCCAAGTGCTGCAGGGCTACGGCATGACGGAGTTCGCTGGCTGTGCTACCAGCTCGTACCCCACCACGTTCCGTGACGGAGCATCGGGTACGCTGCACCCGAACACGGAGTTGACGGTGAAGGACCTGGAAACGGATGAAGATCTGGGCGTGAACCAGACCGGAGAGCTGTTGTTCCGCACCCCAGCGCTCATGAAGGGATACTACAAGAACCCGGAGGCCAACCGTGTGACCTTCACGGAGGACGGCTTCGTCCGCACCGGAGACGTCGGGTACATCGATGAGGATGGCTACATCTTCATCGTGGACCGACTGAAAGAGCTCATCAAGTACAAGGGGCACCAGGTCGCCCCCGCAGAGGTGGAAGACGTGGTCAACTCGCACCCAAAGGTGTCCGATTCGGGCTGTGTGCGAGGCTTCGATCCGGCAACGGGGGAAGAGATCCCCAAGGCTTTCGTCGTGCTCAAGGAGGGCGAATCCTTGACGGAGCAGGAGCTCATGGACTACGTGGCGAGCAAAGTGACGGGCTACAAGCGAGTGCGTGAGGTCGAGTTCATCGACGTCATCCCCAAGAGTTTGTCTGGTAAAATCCTTCGTCGCGAGCTGCAGATCCGTCAAAACGAGAAGATGAAGAAGACGCAGAGTCGTCTGTAAATGCTTCGAAACCCACAAAGAGGCAGATAACATTGGATAAGTAAAAAAATGTATCGAATCTGAGCTTTCATCCCACGCGTGCGCCATCGAGACGCCACCCGCCATCGCGTTGAGTTTTGGTGCGATTCAAGTCCCTCATGCGTCGCCAACTCGTCCAGTTCCATCGGCATTGGCCATCGTAAGCTTTTCACTTTTGCATTCGCCTCTTCCGAGACAAGTGCCTTCCTCTCGTCCACCATGACCATCATCTTCAAGTCGCCGTTCGCGGACGTCCCGATCCCTGACGACGCTGCGCTCTGGAACACGTTGGAGTATCAAGCGCGGGCGAATGGGGACAAACCGGCGCTTGTGTGCGGAATGACCGAGAGAACGTTGACATTCGGTGAAGTCTTCCAGCTGGCCAAGTTCATCTGTGCCGGACTCGTGGCGAGCGGCATCAACAAGCGCGACGTACGTACGCAACTCGTTCACACTTGACATCCTGCTCCTCACCTCACTGACAATTCCTTCACAGACCGTCATTCTGCACTCTTTCAACTGCTTGGAGTACCCGATCGTGTTCCTGGCGTTGAATCGCCTGGGTGCCGTCTGCTCGCCCTCGTCCCCGTCCTTCAGCAGCGAGGAACTCGCAGACCAAATCCGAGCGTCCAAGGTGCAGTAGCTCCACCTTTCTCCAACCCCACGGCTCCACTAACTTCTCCATTCAGGCCACTGCTGTGATCTCGCACGTCTTGTACGCCCAAGTAGCTCTTCAAGCGGCAGAGCTAACCGCTATCCCAGTCAGCCGAGTGTTCACGCTCGGCCATCCCAAGGCCGTCGCGGGCTTGCAAACGATCGAGTACGTGGCCATCTCTTCGTATGTCATCCAAGCTCTAACGCGTGTCTTCACGTCCAACGCAGAGCTCTGGTCGCTCAGAAGTTGCCGTTCCCGAGCCTTCCGAGCATCAAACCGGACGACGTCGTGTTGCTGCCGTTCTCTAGCGGCACAACTGGCCGTCCGAAGGGCGTAGAGCTCACTGCTCGCGCCATGTACGCCTGTGCAGCTCGCGTGTCTGCTTTGGAGGAGCAGGCTGGCCACATGCTCGCAGTGTTGCCGTTCTTCCACATCGCAGCGACTATGATCTTCCACGTGACCATCTTCAAAGGTATGGCCATGGTCGTGCTGCCTCGCTTCGAGCCCGGCAGCTTCCTGCGCGTCATCGAGAAGTACCAGCTCGACACAGTCAACGTCGTGCCTCCGATCGTGCAGTTCCTGGCCAAACACCCTCTCGTGGACAAGTACGATCTCTCCTTACTGAACCGAGTGGGGTCTGGAGCTGCTCCACTGGGCGACGAACTCGTCACCGCCGTCCAGAACCGACTAAACCTTCCGGTCCTGCAGAGCTACGGGATGACGGAACTTGCCGGCACAGCTACGCACTCATCTCTGGAGGAATTCCGCAACGGAGCGTCGGGGAAGCTGCTCCCGAACACGGAACTTCGCGTGAGAAGCCTGGAAACTGGAGTCGATTTGCCTGCAAACCAACCTGGCGAGCTGCTGATCCGCTCGCCTGGGGCAATGAAAGGATACTTCAACGACCCAGAAGCTACTCGCGAGGCGTTCACAGACGGCTTCATCCGCACGGGCGACGTCGGGTTCATTGACCAGGACGGCTACGTCTTCATCGTTGACCGGCTGAAGGAGTTGATCAAGTACAAGGGCCACCAAGTGGCTCCGGCGGAGATCGAGGACGTCATCAACTCGCACCCCCAAGTCGCCGACTCGTGCTGCGTGCGCGGCGTCGACTTGGACACGGGCGACGAGATCCCCAAGGCGTTCGTGGTGCTCAAGTTCAACGGCGGCGAACCACTGACGCCTGGCGAGTTGATGGAGTTCGTGGCGTCGAAAGTGGCGGGATTCAAGCGCGTGCGCGAGGTGGAGTTCATCGACGCCATCCCCAGGAGCTTGGCCGGGAAAATCCTCCGACGCAAGCTGCAGCTCGAACAGGACGAGAAGGTGAAGGCCGCACGATCGATTACAAGTCGACTATGAGCGTCCGGTCCTTGTGTGTCGGTACAGGTCTCCCCTCAGGAATGATAAATGAACAAGCTGCTCCTCTTTACCGTTTTGAAGCTCTTCTCCTTCGCTTGCCTGCTTGCTAATGAAGCTGTGCACGTGGGTGGCTGGCGTTGAAAAGGGACAGCGCGTGGCTTTGGCTGGCCGATCAGTTCGCTTCTTCCTGTGCTGTCCAGTGCTTTGTTGTCAACATGATCTTCACGTCCAGGTGCCCGAGGCTGCCGATCCCGGCCGACGCGTCCATCTGGAACGTCGTGGAGCAGCATGCGCTCACCATCGGGGACAAACCGGCCTTCATCTGCGGCCTCACGGATGAGTCGCTCACCTTTTCACAGCTGCTGCAACAAGCCAAGCAAGTGTGCGCCGGTCTGGCCGCCAATGGCCTCAAGAAGGGCGACACAGTGATCCTGCACTCGTTCAACTGCCTCGAGTACGTGGTGGTTTTCCTGGCGCTCAACCGACTGGGGGCGATCTGCTCGCCGTCGTCTCCGTTGTTCAATAGCCAGGAACTTGCTAGCCAGATCAAGACGGCGGAAGCCGTGGCCGTCATCTCGCACAAGAAATTCGCCAAGGTGGCGGAGGAAGCTGCTGGACTGCGTGGCATTCCGCTCTCGAACGTGTACACGCTCGGCCAGGCTGACGGTCCGAATGGACTCAAGTCCATCGAGGCCCTCATTGCACAAGACCTGCCGTTCCCGAACCTGCCGCCCATTGACACGAACCAGGTCGTGACGCTGCCGTTCTCCAGCGGCACGACGGGCCGCCAGAAGGGCGTGGAACTTACTGCTCGAGCCATGTACGCGTCTGGTATCATCCCAGCCTACAGGGAAAGCAAGACGGAGCGTGTGCTGGGCATGCTGCCATTTTTCCACATCATGATGACCATGAACTTCCACGTCACGCTGTACCTCGGGAAGACGATGATCGTGCTGCCCTGCTTCACGCCGGAGACATTCCTACGCACAGTGGAGAAGTACAAGCTGGACATGATCAATCTCGCCCCGCCGCTGGTCACTTTCCTGGCCAAGAACCCCGTCGTGGATAACTACGATCTCTCTCACGTGAAGCACGTGAAATCCGGCGGAGCACCTCTAGGCAAAGAGGTGGAGCGCGCCGTCATGCAGCGGCTCGGTATCAGAGTGTTGCAGGGCTATGGCATGACGGAATTCGTTGGCTGTGGCTGTCGAACGTATCCCACCATTGCTCGCGATGGTTCTTCAGGAACTCTACACCCCAACACGGAGCTCCGCGTTCAGGATCTCGACACGAGAGAAGATCTGCCGGCCAACAAGACCGGAGAGCTGCTGTTTCGCACCCCGGCACTCATGAGGGGGTACTATAAGAACCCCGAAGCGACTCGAGCTGCCTTCACGGAGGATGGATTCCTACGTACAGGAGACCTGGGATACATCGACAGCGACGGCTTCATCTTCATCGTGGACCGACTGAAGGAACTCATCAAGTACAAGGGGCATCAAGTGGCGCCTGCAGAAGTCGAGGACGTGGTGAATTCGCATCCTCAAGTCGCCGACTCGTGCTGCGTTCGAGGACGCAACGCGGAAACCAACGAAGAGATCCCCAAAGCGTTCGTGGTACTCAAGGAAGGCGAAAAGCTGACGGAGGAGCAGTTGATGGCCTTCGTCGCTTCCAAGGTGGCGGGATACAAACGAGTGCGTGAAGTTGAGTGGATTGACGCCATTCCCAAGAGTTTGTCGGGCAAGATCCTCCGACGCGAACTGCAGTCGGTGCAGGACAAGAAGGTGTCGACACTGCGGAGTCGACTGTAAAATGTTAAACGCGTTCGTGGCATATGGATGAATATGATCACTTATCCGACCATACTTAATTTTTGTATTGTGTGTGGGGGCCTAATAACGACCAATGGA